>JANHFL010002837.1:134902-159359 GCA_032468155.1 Oxyrhabdium leporinum | reverse complement strand
CATTTAGCCACCGATGGAACCCCCAGCAAGCCCTCCCTGTGTGACCGCACAGGACGTTGGGAGTTTGTACAGACAATTACAGCTTTAATTTAGGCCATTATTATGTAATCAGTGAGAACATAGATTGGGAGGTCAGATTATGTTATTCTCAAGGTCACTCTGCCTTTTTAGTTGAATTGGTAGAAAAATGGAGTACACATGATAGGCAGTAGGTATCGTTCAAATCCAGTGTGGCTGCTACTACATATAAAGCATTAGATTCAGTTGCTGACAGATACACACAGAAAAAAAGTGGAGGTTATTGGGGTAGCTACAGCCTCCAGGATACAGTACTTTTTTTCCAAGCTGGTACAGACAGACACATGCACATACACACAAAGTTAAGGTTGTGGATATAGTTTGTTTTGTAGAATAGAAAGGTACTTCTCCCCCCCCCTCCCCTCAAGCTGAACTGTCCTGTAGTATCTCAGTTTGGCTGAAAAATATTTGTCTGTGTCAAAATATTAGTATTGTTCAATTGTAAATCCCTTTTGATCTAAACATTTTATATGACTGGGAAGAATCTTGGTCTGCCACGAACAGGAGATTTTTCATCATTTGTAGTCAGAATGTTATTGGCAGCATATTTTTACTTTTGTGCCAGCTTCCCCTCCCTCCCTCTCTCTCCCTCTGGCCAACAGCCCTTCAGTAAACTATTGACTATTTCACCTAGTCTTGGCAGAGGATGCTCGAATGACTTTTACTGGCACCATCCAGGTTATTCTCATGCTTAAGAATGAAATCTGTTACCAAGATCTTGAATAAAATTAATTTTCTTACACAATCCCTCACTTCCTCTCACTTCTTCAGTAGGTAATGATTAGTCACAAGAGAGATTAACATTCTTAAACAATTCTTAAACAATTCAAGCTGAGATTAAAGCACCCCCTTAAAATGGGGTTGAAAGCTGTAAATGTCATGCTGCACATCCTCAGGTCAGTGCAGCAGTTACACAAGGAGCAGCTAGCTGAATGATGCTTTAGTGCCTTGTGGAAAGATGAAATACAGCTTCATTGAGTGATAACATTTTTGCAGTAGAAGATTGACACAGCGATTTCAGCATATTTGTTTTCAGTGTTTATTATTGATATATACCATACAGGTAGTCCTTGACTTACAACAGTTCATTTAGTGACAGTTCATCAAAGTTACAACGGCACTGAAAAAAAGTGACTTATGACTATTCTTCACACTTATAACCGTTGCAGCACCCCCATAGTCATGTGATTTACATTTGGATGCTTGGCAATTGGTTCATACTTATGACGGTTGCAGTGTCCCATAGTCATGTGATCTCCTTTTGCGACCTCCTGACAAGCAAAGTCAGTGGGGAAACCAGATTCACTTAACAACCATGTTACTAATTTAAGAACTACAGTGATTCTACTTAACAAATGTGGCAAGAAAAGTTGTAAAACAGGACAAAACTCACTTAACAAATTCCTCACTTGGACTCAATTGTGGTTGTAAGTTGAGGCCTACCAGTATTTATATATTACAAAATGGCTACGTATTGAAGTTTATTTGGCTGGTTATGACTGGTGAGGAGAAGCCATCACCGCTACTCTTGTGTTCTCATACTTCCTATGTTAGAGCATGGATACTGATAGACTCACCTTGCAACCAAACCTTGGTTGTGCTGGATGCAAATACAGGGGAGCCTGTTCAGTAAACGCAAGTTTCTTATTTGGGATAAATTCGCAACGCCTGTTTCTCCTGATTGGATAGAGCAGTGTGAAGGCTCAGTCTTTTAAAGCAAATACCTTGGGTTTATGTTCGTGTGCAGAGCTGGAGAAGAAGCGCGAAGCAGAGCGGCGAGCGAGAGAGGCTCAAGAGAGGGAACTACGCAAGCGTGAGAAGGCTGAAGAGAAAGAACGTCGGAGAAGAGAGTACGATGCCCTTAGAATTGCAAAGCAGAAAATGACAACGCAACGAAGAAGAGAAACGGGTGAAAATCAAAGTAAGAAAAAATGTGCTCATGTAAAGAAAGTTATCTGAAATAGGGAAGAAATTATCACAACTGAGTTTAATATGCTGTCACAGAAAGACTAACAAGAACACAGCACATATATTTATGTCTTTAATAGTCTACAGACAGCTGGAAACCCATGGGGTGGGGATAAGTCCAAAAATGGCAGAAAAAGAAACAGTCAGCAATCCAAATGTCTACTGAGATGTTTTATTTGCCCCGCCTCTTTCTGATGCCAGCTCTCAGAACTGAGAAGTAGATTGTGGTTATATAATTTAGCCATACTAGTAGCCTTTTATTTTTATACATCAGCAAGGCTAATATGTTAGCCATTAGGAAGAAAATGCCGATTAATCTGATATCAAAGCACTCATTCCCTGGGCAGCAGAAGTCTTAAAGTACAGAAGGATCTTGGCTGGACATGAAGGTTCCCTGAACTATTTGGGCTGAGTTTAACAACCCTCATATGTTTGCCTTGATAGCATCAGTTAAACATGAAGAGTCCAATTAATTTACTTGCTATGCTTTGTATTACTTAAATAGCAGAGACGGTTTCACACTGGATGTACTTTGAATTTATGGATTTAGATCTGAGGCAAAATTAATTTTGCTGCTTGGTATGGAATTTATTATTTTTATTTGGAGGTCAGTTTAATACCACATTCTTCTTCCCATTGTGTTTTTGTTTTGTTTTTTTGTTTTACAGAACCCTCTGTTTCCCATCCGTCACATCCACTGAAAAAGGAACGCTCTTGGTCTAGAATTTTGCTGAAGATGTTTCTGCTTCTCCTGTTAGGTGCCCTGAGCACTCTGGCTGTTTGTAGGGTTACAGAGCTACAGCACCAGCCAGTGTGTGTCAGTGTGAACACACTGTATGAGGATGCATTAACCTTTTTACCGGGTCGTGAAATCTTTCAAAATATACTGCAGCCAAACTCACAGCAATGATGCTGTCTAGGTTCTGAAGGACTCTTGCCTCCTGCTTTTTTTTTTCTCTCTCTCATATTAACATAGCCAGGATTCCTATGGAATTAAACTCTGGTAAAAATCACTTTCAGTTGTTTAGCAATGGTGGCTTTAAACAGAGCAGAAATGTCCAGATTTTCTTTACTGTATCTTTTTCGCAGTCCTTTTTGATAAACAACATTTTCTTCCTCCAAAGTGGAGCCTTTTTTTAGGCTGCAAACCATAGACTTCTGGTCTGTAGAAAAAACTGCTTATCAAGTGAAGCTAGCTTGTCATTATAAAAAGCTTTATTCCGCACAACCTTTGCATATTACCATTCTAGCAAAGATGTTCACTCTGGGAACCGTTATACTAGGTGGCTAAATCATCCATACAGTTGAGAGCAAAGTTTATTGTTACATAAAGACTCCTTCAAATCCAGTTTGACTCCTGGTGACTTTATGAACAATATGAACATGATTTGTCAATGCCTTCTTTCAAAACGTTTTTCCAATTTTTGATATAGCTGCAGCCTTAATATTCTGTAGAGCAGAGTCCCCAACCTTTTGGGCACCAGGAACCAGTTCCATGGAGAGAGGTTTTTCCACGGACCAGAGGGGACATGCTTTCACATGCTGCCTACATCCCACAGATGGGGCTTCGCTTGTTTGTGTGGACTGGTTACTGGCATGCTGTGGACCGATGCTGGTCCATGGACTGGGATTGGGGACCTCTGCTCTGGATTTCTCAGCCACTTTAAGATATGTGGTCTTCAGCTCCCACAATTTCCTAGCCAGCATGCTGGAAGTTGAAGTCCATATATCTTAAAAGCGGCTGAGGTTTTGAAACACTCTCCTAGAGGACTAGCAACCAAGTATAGAGAAGCCTAACCTGCCTGGTCCCTGCTTAGTTCTTGTTACATGCATGCCTAGGCAGTATTTCTCTGTTGCTTCATCTGTGATTTATACATCAAAATGTGATGTTTCACATCCAAAATCTTAAACCTGCATATTACAGCATTTAATCTACACTGCACTGCTGGGAAACTGAGGATGTATGCAAACAATGTTTCTCAACTTAGCAGCTTTTTAAAGATGTATGGATTTCAGCTCCCAGATTCTTCCAGCCATGTCTGGAACTGAGGCCCACACATCTTAAAAGTTAGTAGGTTGAGAAACGTTGCTCTAGTCTGGATAGAAACAAATACATACTTCTGCATCTGCCGAAATATAAGCTTTTGGTAGACATCTACATTCTCCGATTTTGTTGAAGACCGAAGAACAAATTGGCAAAGTTCTATCAATGGCATGCCTAAAGATTAGGTGTTAACAGACCATAGGTTAGATACATCTCTGTAAATTACTGAACAAATAACATTTGACTAGGCAGCCTCAACATGGTCAGTGAAAACTGTATTATGGTTGAATTTAGCAAAAGCTGCCGTCTGCTCTAACGGCAATGTTCCTTTTGCTACCTGAAGTTCAGCCATTTTACATTTTGCTCTAAAGCAGTCGATTTAGGATAAAACTAAAGCCATTGAAGCTCCTAGATGTGTATTAATAAGACTGAAATGGTGGGAATTTAAGAGCATAAATGCAGGTTGGAGAAACTTCTGTGACATCTATAATGAGAACCATAGCATCAAAAGTGTCACCTAGCACTTTAGAAACTTACACCCTCCAGACTTCTTTGTAATTTCCATTTATACAGACTTCTACAGAGTACAGGTTCCTGCATTAAGACACTATACAGTTTAACATCCATTTCAGGAGTAATAATGTGCGCGAGGAAAGAATGCATAGTTTGGTAACTTAGTTTAAAATGAGGAAAGAGCATGTAAAGCAGATATGCCGATGTTTGTTGGATGAGGCACTCCAGAATCACTTAGCAGAGCTGCAGTTCAAAAGCTTTTACCTGACAAATGCTGTTCAATTGAATTCTTTATATATACTTACTATAGTCTGAAGAGTTTACGCATCTATACACTTTCTAAAAGAATAGTAAATAATGCTAAGTTAAGGAATGAAATGTTTCGCTTGTCTGTTGGAAGCCATTTAGCTCATAGGTTTCAGATAAGTTTTACCTTTTAAAAAAACTCTAAAATTTATAACACATTTCAGAGGGAAAGAACTTTGGTTCTTAATTTGCATCAAATTGTTTGACTTCGTAAATGGGTTTTATGAAGATTTCCACAGGATAAAAGAATCAAGAGTTTGGTTTGAGAGCCAAGCAGTAGCGTCAGAAAAGTTTAATTTGGAGGAAGTAATTATGTTTTTAAAATTTGCTTGAGCAGAGTTTTACCGAAACCCACACTTTTAAGCTCAACCAGTAACATCCAGGGAAAGGTCGGGGTTACAAGAAGTCATCTGCAAATAAATCCGTTTGGAGAGGTCTGGACCAACTCGCCTCGTTGTCATCGTCACTCCATCACCACGACGGATGGGAACCTCCGCAAGAAGGTTGTGTCGCTCCTGCTCTGAAGTGTGACTATCATAAGCCTGGATGCAGCCAGAATAAGAAACATAAGTAATCGTGCATGTTCTGTTGGATAGTTCACAATTGTTTTGAAACCTATGATAAATGTCTCAGATTAGGCAGAAGATGGAAAAGGAAAGTAACTTCGATTCCTAGCTCAAGCAGCAATTTTTCCAACTTTAGTCATTCCATGGAAACTGCTGATACGAAGTCTAGAATCACATATGCGTAGCTAGCTAACAATAACAGGACCAACAAGTTAGGTAATCTTTTTAGGATGATACTGTAATTGGTTGCTTAGGAAATAAGCTCCCTTTAAGCACAATTAAATGTAACCTCTTAGTAATTACAAAGGTAGTTCTTGACAAACATTCATTTAGTGACTGTCGAAGTTACACTAGCACTGAAAAAAGTGATTTATGACCCTTTTCACACAACCGTTGCAGCATCCCCATGATCATGCAATCAAAATTTAGATGCTTGGCGAAAGGTTCATATTTATGACGGTTGCAGTGCCCCAGAGTCATGTAAATCAACTTTTGTGACCGTCTGACAAGCAAAGTCAATGGGGAACCTAGATTCACTCAGCAACTGTGTTACTAACTTAACAACTGCAGTGATTCACTTAACAAATGCATCCAGAAAAGATGTAAACTGAAGCAAAAGTCGGTGAGTCTCACTTAACAACGATTGGGCTCAATTATGGTCGTATGTCGAGGACTATATCTTTTGTCTATGGTTCTAACTATTGGAATGTCATCCAGCAGAATATATGAAAAACAAGCAAACATCGATTTACTTCCAAAATCTAGGTTGTCTATGTGAAACACACTTTTTTCTTGCACCATCTGAGAATTTCAGGACGAGATTTTAAATTTCTTTTGCTAACTGGATATGAATTGGCATGCACACATCAAATATACCTTATTATAGAAATGTAAAGCCTTGCCTGCATCAGAAGTAGAGGAGAAGGGTACCGGGCTACAATGGCATTAGCCATCTCCAGACTGACTCGGTTGAATTGCTGAATCTGCCTCTTCCATACCTGAAGCAGTCCCTTTCCAGTACGATCCACCTTCACACCTCTACACCAGTCTCCCTCCAGGCAGAAGGAGAAGCTGGTTTTATTTTTTTCCTTTCTGCAAAAATGACAAGAAATGTGGCAAAATATTAAAACAAACCATCTTTTGTGATGTTTCTGTTGCTCTGTATGGAAATCAGAGGATAGAAGAGGGGATCATCATACAGATGCAACATTTGAAATTGGGAACTATTTTTGACAGAATGATATTTCAAGGAATCGGATTGCTTCAACAGTAAGCACAGGATAGATTTCCAGTACAGGCTGACCTGTCTCTTTTGTAAAACATTTGGCAAACACATGCTTCATTACTTTGCCTATATCTTAATTGCTATATTTTGATGCAAAATAACCCCTTAAGGCATTGTCTATAGTGCACAGTGACACCAAGACTTTCCTTGTGAAATGGACAAAGACGATTGAGGTAGAAAATTAGAAATAAAATAAAATGGGAATGAGCATAGATTATGGCAAATGTGCCAGGAATTCACAGAATGTATTTATTTAATGGATTTGTTAGGACTGCCAACTCGAACAATTGAGTCTAGGCAGTATAGAACAAAGAGAATCAACAGAAAAAAATAGCTAACACTAAAAAAGCAACCCAAAATATAAAATAGAAACCAAGCATGACAACGAAACAAAGAGAGACTACTCGACTGGTCCCAAATGTCTGGGGGAAAAATAGTTCTTAATGGTTTTTCTAAAAGTAATCATACTTGGGGCCTTAAAAAACGGGAACTTGGAGCATGGCCTCATCATGGGGGCATGAGAAGGTAGGGCTTTAATGCCGATAACCAGGTCTTTGAATTGCACTTGGAAGCCTCTTTGGAGCCATGGCTGCTCATAAGAGTAGCCATATCACACAGATATACCAATTATAGCTTCTAGAGCAGCATCCTGTACAGATGCTGCAATGGTCCAATCGGGAATGATTAAAGCACAAATGACCTTGAACAAATCCTCCTGTCCAGGAATATATGCAACTGATGCACAAGATGGCCTTAGATACTATACATATATTCTTTGTTAACTCACTCACTTGAATGGGGCTTCAGCCACAGCCTTGGTGAACATACTAGCAAATTCTCCAAACTCCTTCCAGCTTGCAAGCACTTGAACCTGGACACCTATGTGACACTGCAGCTCCACCAGAGCCTGAAAAAGCAAAGATAAAAGCTGAGGCTTATCTTAACAAAAAACGAGAGAGATACTAAACATAAGTTACTATTTTATAATGGGTGGCGCCATTTCCTTCAGGATGGTCACTCTTCTGTCTCTTCTGATCCAAAAACATTTCCCTCTGCCCACAGTAGGCTCAGAACATAGTTATCCTTTTTGGGCCTGCATATTTTGCTGTCCTTTCGATTATGGTTTTATAAGGCAGTCTTTTCCAATCCAGTGCCTTTCAGTTGTGTTCGGACCACAACTCCCCAAATTCCAAGCTAGCAGGGCCGCTAGAGAGAGCACCAGATCAGAAAGAACAATTCTGTGATTAGGATGAATGGGGATGGAATTAAACATTTCCTGGAATTTGGAAATCTGTATAAGCAGTGTTCTTTTATAATTTAAGCATGTCATTTTAATGCTAAACAAAAGCAGACTTTGAAACATGTTAAATTGCTATTTGGCCAGGGTTTGCTTCTCTAATGTCTGAATGTCATGATCCCTGGCATATCTGTCTTTTTATTCCCCCATGCTCGGCTTGCCCTCCATAACCATCCTTCACTCATGCTGTCTTCCTTGCTGACTCCATCCTCACTCTCCTCCTTCAATCTGCGCATCTGAAGCTCTACCTTATTTAGTTTAACATTTGTATGTCATTGCAAGGAGAGACATCTCAGGGTTCACTATTAGCCTCCCTTGGAGATTGAAGCCTGATTTGGCAGCAGAAAAACATTTCCAGAAGAAGTGATCCCAAGGAAGAATCTGAGACATGGCCGAGATAGCCAGCCACACAACCCTCTGCACCAGGTTTACTTACTTCTTCCACATCCAGCCTAGACAACTGAGAAACTGGAATTGCCTTTTCTTTGCGTTTCCTTGGCTTGCCTTCCTCCTGTGCCTTGCCGCTACTTTGCTCTGTTTGCTGCAGCTTCTTTCGTGACTTGGGTTTCTGAGAACTGAGGACACAACCAATTCATTGATGCCTGAACCTTGGGTCCATTTCCAGGAGATGGGGACACCATCTCAGGTTTTGAAACTGCAGTTCTGCATGTGGATGGGCAAGGTCTGGGGACGTGTTAGGACCCTCGAACCCTGGCCTTTTGGGTTGTGGTGCTCTGCTCTACAACTGCTTCCTAGTAGAAGTATATTCCCAATATTTTAATGTCAGCTGCGGCTGAAGCCGTATCTTTTTATCTGGGCCTCCTCTGAGAGGTTAATCACAGTATCTGCCTAGCCAATCCAATCTGCAGGATAGGTACTCTCCGGATTACTTTAGTTAAACAATGCCATCTAGTGGTACCCCAGGACTGTGCCTTCTGAAATGAGATTCCCCTCAGATTTGAACAATCAAGGCCTTGGGAAACACCTTGAAGATTGAATTATGAGATTTCAGAGACTGGGTAGGAATTTCTTCGGTGTTTTAAGCAGTAATTTAGAGTGGCCTGGCCTGTCAAGAACAGAAAGTATCTGATTTAAAAGATCGGCCTAGGTAGGTTAGGTAGACAGACAGACAGACAGACAGACAGACAGATATATTTCAGCAATGAAAAGTAAATTTTAACCTGAAGTGTTTTTCCAGTTCTGTTACTGCCAATGACAGCGTTTTCCCAGGAATTTTCTCTCTGATTTTCGCCACAAAACTCTGCAGTGTTTCAGTAGGACCTTCTATCCTAGGCTGCAAAAATGCAGAAGGACAGAAAGGAGAGCCTTTAGCTTCTTGGACTGAAGCAAACATGCATAGTCCTTCCAGCCACTTAGACACAGCTCAATTTATTTCTCCAGCTAAAACAAGAAATGCCTTGGTGGGCTACTCCAAAGGATCATCTTATCCAGTATTCTGCAATTGCACAATGTTGACCCAATGCACTTGACTGGCCCATCCTCAGAACCAGAGTTTGTTCCCAATGTGGCTTCCCAGCAGGAAACATCAAAAGTGTGATTAAGGAGATATTCAGCCACTAGGCCTAGTGGCCACTGAGAGCCCAGTTCTGTGGAATCAAAATGCAATGCCCAAAGAAAATAATGAAGGCACATAGCAGTTTTTATTAGACAGTACGTTCTGAAGAGAATCTCCTCCAGAAGAGGAAACAAAGAGATTCATTCATATTTATACATGTCAGAAAGGAAACAAAAATGCTGCATGCATACATGTCCATAAATAATAGCATAATAAATCTCAAGATTACTTCTTGATCTTCTGCTATCTACAAATAAATCTTGAATTACTTCCTGCCCTTCCTCAGATTACTTTCTACAGAGAATAATGGTCTTAATTAAAAAAAAACAAAATTTGCATCTTGAAATTCAAGGGGTGTAGTGGAATGTACCGATAAAAACTTACAATAGGCCACTGTAAAGCTAAATATTGAAAGGCCACATTCTTCTTGTTTTAAATCGTTCCATTCTAGTGAAAACTGATTTTCTCCATACTGCTCCCTGAATTTGTTAAGTAAAAGCATTGCAACTGATAAACCCCATAAGGAGGGCTGGTCAGTTTTGCAGCCATCAACTTTTCGTAATGAACGAGAACTTTCACCGCCTCTGAGTCTCCCTACTCTTTATTTCAAAGTGTGAAATCTAAATAATTATTTTAAAAACACATGTTGTCTGTTGTATTTTAGAACAAAGGATTTTTATTTTTTTTTGCACTTTTAGTTGGACATTGCTTACCTGCTTGCCATTCTGAATCATTGCAATGAAATCTGGGAGCAGCACTGGCACTAGGACATTGGGTTCTTCCATCCAGTTGTCTTCTTCAGCCTTCAAGCCAAAATAAATTTAAAATAGGAAAGACCAAAATATAAGGACAGTTACTATCAGTAAAAAGAAACAACAATTAGGTCGTGGCCAGGATTCCTCCAGAAGAAAAGATTAACCAAGGAAAATCAATTACTTTAATCAAAACTACCAAACAAAGGAGTGCGGGGGAAGAGACATACTGTCATACCTGCGTTAGGCCAGTTTTCCTTCTCCAGGTGATGCTGCAGGGCACAGTTTGGCTCTCAATCACATAGCTACTCTCCATTGACTGCAAAGCAGCAAGGATCTCATCTGCACCATTAATCTGTAAGAGACCTATTGGAGGCTACGATTCAAGGTGGATCCCTAAGAAGGAGAAGAACAGATAAGAAAGCCAAGAGGGGGGGAAAAACACCATACCTGGATCTAACACTATTTGAATGTGTTTCAGACATTGCTCTGGGCTTTGGGCTTTGCGAAGTTGGGCCAAAGCTGCTTTCCTCTGTTTCTCTTGCTCCTGCAGCTGCTTCTGAGCTCTTTGCACTTTGCTCTTCTGCAGGGCAGCCTGGCAAGCTTTGTTCAAATCCTGATGGTTCTGTTTCATACTTGTCTGAAGAGGAAAGGACTTGAGGCATATTTGGCGCATACCATCCTGCATCTTATTATCAGGGATGCAAACTGGAAGCTGGGGCAAGGATTGTGGCTTAGCATTCCATGAAGACACCTCCTGATCACTGTGCGACGGTTCCCAAGTGCTGGGTGCCACGTTTTCTTGGAGATCTGAGTCAGCAGGTAGTGGCTCCTGCCAGCAAGCGGGCACCAGTTCTTCATCACTGACATAGGGCCTATTTTGCCCAGTGGACTCTTGGCCACTCTTTGTCTGGATCCTAGTAAATGAATGAACATTTGTAGAGGGTCCAGTTACCAGCAACTTCCTCTGAAGCCTTTCGGCCAAGGGGACGAGTATTTCCTCCTCCTCCTCACTCTCGCTACTGAGCTGCAGTCTCACATCTGTAGAAGCAGCCACCTTGACTGAATTGCATGGACCATAGGGCTTTTTCCTGGCAGGTGAGCAAAGGAATGAATCCTCCGAGTCTGAGCTGAAGAGCACAACTACTTGGTTCTCGGGAGAAGGCTGGATGCTGTTTTGTGGGTCAGGAGGAGGTTTGTTTACAGAAAAGAAAACTGGTAGTTCCTCACAGTCACTCTCATCCAGTTCTGAGAACATGATGTCCTGAAGAGACTGCGCTGGGTTGGAGTGGCATCTGAGGAAAAGAAGCAAACAGTTGAATTCATCAACAGAAAGTTCTCCCTCTTCAAAAGTCACATTCTCTCAGGAACAATTGATCAGGGTCTAATGCTAGAAGAGAAACGAGTCAAAGTAAATCAAAATCAAGTCACCAGACCTCAGCATTTGTTCCTTCTATTCTCCTACCAAGTGCAGTCCTGGATGAGAAATAAATCACTCTGCCTACACTTCTGAAGTCAGGATAGGGAGTGTAAGTTTCCATATTGGGCTTAGCTAATGCAATGTCAAAGCAACACTCTTCAGTACAGTTTTCCCCAAGTGATTCTTCCCCATGTATGTTTATGATATAGTCCCTAAAATTTCCAACCAGCTAGAAACAATGCCCATGTTTTAAGAATTTTGGGACCTGAAGACTGTTCATCTCAGAACACTGATCATGTGGCTTGGAAATTCTGGATGCTGTGAAAAAACACAGTTGGAGGATGCTGTTGAAGAGATCTGATCTGAGGAACAGGAAGAAGACACTTTCCAACACTTATTAATTCAAAGCCTTCTGTGGACTCCCCTGCTAGTTGCCAGGAGTTGCAGATGGTCTGACTACCCAAGTGAAAAGATTTCATGCTTTCAGGAACTCAGCAATTAGTTATCCAGCCCTGGTTGCTAAACAGTTCATGCAGGGAAGGGGGGAACACCATTATTTCTTGTGGTCACCCTAGAACCCGCAAAGAACATCTGCAATAAAGGCAACGTCAAAAGTCTGTGGAGTGGACCATTCCCACCGGTGACCTGCCAAGGATTTACTAACTCATCACTGATGTCTTATCTCTACACTTTGAAAGGGACTATATTTTATCATTTATTCATATTATTTACTAATCTGTTCTCAGGGATTATACAATGAAAAATTAAAGCCTGTAACAGAATTGGGAGAAAAGGAAGATCTATAGAGCCCACTTCGAAGTGAGGGAGTCAAGTTTTCAGGGGAACTCAAAAATTCAATTTTTGGAAATTCCAAAAAACAAGGGGCCATTACAATAAGGGGCCATAACAATTCTTCTGCCCACTTCTCCATTTGTCTGCCTGGTTTTTAATGAGTCAGAATGCAAGATCTCAAATATCATCAGCATCTATCTTTTCTTTTTCCTACACTCCTGTCAGACAAAAGCAACATACAGTAATTGTATTTTTAAATACACACTATTGATCTCCATATATTCTAGCTATTTGAGTTAAGATACTCCATTTACTTACAAGAGAAAGGTTCATAAACCACAATTTCTTTGATGTGAAACAAGCAGGATTCTGTCACCAATTATGTGTATTTCTCCTAGGGAAAGAGAATACCCATTATAAAATGAATTGTGTTGCCTGCAACTTTAATTGTATAATCTGTTTTATTCCCAAGCAGCACAGAATGACACTTGTAGTGCAAAAGTGATAAAGATGGATATGGAACAACTGAAATAGGAGAACCAGAGCAAATATTATTCAACTGCACTGAAACTACACCTTAGATGAAATATTTATTTTGTACTGCTTTACAAGTAATATCTACCCTATTTATAATTAAAAGCAACCCTACACTAAAATGGCCGATCAGCCTCTTTTTCCCCCCCCAGGAAGATACAGAAGTTGTTTGTTTTGGAAGGATGAAGTGTGGGAATCCCTGCCTCTTTGAAGAATTTCCATTTTTTTTATGAGCTGTTGCATATGCTCCGTTTCTGATTGCTAAAAGTTTTGACTTTTTTTATAAGAGACTTTTCCCCTCTTTGAATACTTTTTTCTTCTTATAATGCTTGATTAAGGATGGAAGGCTGGGGAATTCTGGGAGTTTAAGTCCCCTCATCTTAAAGTTGCTAAGGTTGAGAAACACTGGTCTACAGTAAAAGTACATGACTGCTGACTGCTGTCCTTTTGAATGTAAAACTTACTGCTGTAACCTTGTAAACACTGGATTGTGAATAAACTCAATTGAATTGATTAAGGTTTATTTCTGAGTAGATAGATGCTGTATAAAATGCACTGCAGTGGGAGCCATATCCAGCTACAGCTCTGTGCAGGGAAGTGGATCTGCTCAGTACACTGCTTCAATTTGCTGTTGGCAATAACACTTATTTTAAAACCAAAACAGCTAGAATGATGATTTAGCGGTGATGAGATAAGAGCAAAGATTAAGGGAATGTTGTGCAGACATAACAAAATAAAGTTATCAGAGAAAGTTTACAATATTATCCAATGGTAACATATCTGCCCAACTATGTAAATATTTATAAAATACCCCACATTCCAAGCAAATCATAACTTTTTTAAATCTTGAAACCATTACGGAAATATTCGTCTAAACGAAGAAAAAGAACTACTGTACTATATATTAAAAGCAAGTCTGAACCAGCTTCGGAGTTGGCTCGCTGGCTTTATGCCCTAATTGGTGGAAGATGAAGCCAAACTCCTCTGCTTATATCGGTGGTAGGTAACAAGTAAGTAAGTAAGCAAGTAAGTTAGGAAGGAAGGAAGGAAGGAAGGAAGATTAGATAGATAGATAGATAGACAGACAGACAGACAGATAGATAACTTTTCCGTTTACGCAAACCGCCTTAAAATATGACCCCAGCCTTCATCACGTGAACTCGGGTTTCGGCTCTCACCCCATCGCTTTCGATCTCTTTGCAACCAGACCCCGTACCTCCGAAGCCAGGCGCTGGCTCATTCATTCAAACATTCGTTCAAATCCCGCGCTCAACGCCGCCGCCGGACCCGGAAGTGTCGCAGAGGAGGCCGGGGCGTTTCGCAGGGCGGCGAGGGAAGGTCAAATGGCGGCGCTGCTGGGCCGGCTGGTTTCATTCGGCTCCGCGGCCGGCAGGCAACGTGAGTCGGAAAGGTGGTCGGGAGGGCGGAAGCCTAGCTGGGTTGGTGGTGAGCTCTGGGAAGATGGCAGCAGGCGACGGCAACTGGTGGGACTGGGAAGGTTTGGAATGCGGCGTTCCAAGGTGTGAAGTTGCGAGCAAGAATTCAGAGGGGGGGGGGGGGGAAGGCTTACGCTTGGCGCAGCAAATGGGTCAGAGGAATATGTTCCTTAGAGGTTCATGCACAAGGTTTGCAATCAAGTAAGCCGCCGACCCTTTGCAGAAATTGGGGCATCCCCATCCGCTGTTAAGAGCGAGTCTGGAAAGAGCCCTACAAAGCTCGCTCTGCCGGGCGATGTTGTGAAGGATTCAACTAAATCCCCAAAGATGCTTTTTTTGTTTCCCCTTCCAAGAGGCAACTGGACAGCCTGGTTTTTCTTTGAAGACGTTTCACTTCTCATCCAAGAAGCTTCTTCAGCTCTCTTGGATGAGAAGCCAAACGTCTTGAAAGAAAAACCAGAAAGTCCAGTTGCCTCTTGAAAAAGCACCTTTGTGACAAACATGACCTGGATGATTGAGAATCTCCATAAAGTCTACGAAATGTATCTCCTTTGGAGAGTTCGGTTATCTTCCTTCGCTGGTGTCACGAGGTGCTGTTTTGTTTGAATGGTGCTATAGTTAGGCTTCATCAGCTTTCAGAATCTAGTTTATTCAGTTTTTTTGTTTTAGTTCTGCTACAGGTAGTCCTCGACTTACAATCCTTCATTTAGTGACCATTCAAAGTTACAGCAGCACTGAAAAAGTGACCTATGACCATTTTTCACACTTGTGACTGTTGCAGCATCCCCGAAGTCACGTGATCAGAATCTGGATGCTTGGCAACTAGCTCATATTTATGACGGTTGCAGTGTCTCAGAGTCATGGACCCATCTTTAGGAACAATTTGACTGAATAATGGATTAATAAATAAATTAATTCTGAGTGTTTGATTGCACCTCTGTGGTTTGGTATTTTGATACTTGCATGATTGCTTGCTTCAAATACTATAAAATTTACCTGTCCAGCATCCATGTCCTAGATAGGATACTGAGCGTTACTACCCCAGTAAAGTTCACAAAGGTTTTGCCGGCATTTGGTGCTTTTTAGTTATGGTGCCAGCCTCCTGGAACAATCTCCCCAACCTGAAATCTGGAAGATTGAACTCTCATTTTGTTTTGTTTTGTTTTATTTTACAAAAGCTGTTAAAACTAAACTTACTAAACTAAGCTGTAGTTATTTCAGATTGCCTTGAACATGGTTCATGGCTGATTTGCTTTGCATTTTGGATTGGGAACTGCTGGCTTATAGTGCATGATTTTTATTATCACAATAATCATTGGAACCTCTTGCTTTCTTCCCTTTCCTGTAACAGTTTTGCCTGTTCCCACATTCAGTGCAACTGTTTTGAGATTTGCATCCAAAAAAAGTGGAAGCAGCGTCAGAAATCGTGGAGGGAATAGAACTGGGAAAAGGTACGGCTTCAAAAAATTAGATGGTAAGTTGCTTAATCACTTTACTGCAGTTTCCTGCTTATTATTGTTATTATTAACAACCCATCAACAAAAACAACTGAAAAAAACCCAGACTGATTTTCTTGCTCTTTGCTATCAAACATGAACTATACTATTTGAAGGGCCTTGAAGCCATGGCTTTGGTGATCACATGGTCCTTGGACACTGCAACTCATAAATATGAGTCAGTTCCCAAGCATCCAAATTTTGATCATGTGACCAAGGGGCTACTACAGCGGTTGCAAGTGTGAAAAACAGTCATAAGTCACTTTTTCATGCTGTTGTAACTTTGAGTGGTCATTAAATGAACTGTTGTAAGTCAAGGACTACCTGTATTACAGTATACGTGCAGGTCTAAGCGTGGCCTTCTGCGATTGACAGATGAAAATTTTGTCAATGCGTTGACATATTAACACGTATTATGGTTTGTTGCACAGTCAGCCAGATGTTTAGACCGGATCTGGCATTTTTAGCCACCTATTGATTCCCAAGGACCTGGGATAGGGAGATGTTGTTATTTGATGGCATTAAAGGTATTGTTGCAGGATGTAACTGTTCCAGGCAAAGTTGCCTTTTGCCATTGATGAATATTATTTGGCCATCTGGATATTCCTGTGTTATGCCTGTCAACTATGAGACAGCCAGTAGGTGGTAGGACTGCAGTAGTTTACTGTAGAATTTTATCTATTTATTGCAGGATGTAGGTCCACTATTTAAAATTAGTACTTATATTCTGTACATTTTCTTTAGAATATAACTGGGGGGCGGGGAGGAATTCAATAGGAAGAGTCTATATAAATTAAGTGAAATGTACTGAGCTGTCTTATCAGGTTTATATAACTCTGTAAAATGTTGCTGATTCTTCCTTTATGCCATTCTTGCTTGCTGGTGAGTAAACGACTGTAAATTGTGTCAAAATTGTATCCAGTGGTAAGTTATTGGGAAACCAGAGGGATATTCAGTAGACTACATATTTTTCAGAAGTATCCCTACAAAAGCACCCCGATAGCAAAAATAACTTTTAAACCAAAAAGCCGTTAGGGGACAGAAATTTACCTTTCAGCCCTATGATTCTATCATTCTCTAATCATGTCCAGAGTGCCTTTTATGAAATCCAGTATGCAATGGTATATTTGTTACTCTTTATGTTACTGCAAGGTTCCCTTGTTGTAGTATACACATGGTCATGGAAATTTGAACATGTGTTTATTGAGAGAAGGAACAGTGTGGGAGGAAAGGAACGGAAACGAAATTAGCAAAGCTTGGCTCCAATCCCCTTGTTCTCTCTAAAGTAGTGCTTCTCAAACTCAGCCTCTTAAACTGGATTGCCTGGGAATTTTTGGGACTTGAAGTCCACCCAACTTAAAAGTGGCTGGAGGTTGAGAAACATTGTTCTAACAGTAAGATGGACTGATGTCCAGGTGTGGGGGGAAAGCATTGCTTTAACAGTAAGATGTTGAAGCAGAGCCCAGATATGGGGGAAAAATAATTGCAAACCTTTTTGGTGTAGGTTGCTTTTGTAGAGCTATACACACATGAAGCCTTAAGGAAATACAGGTAGTCCTCAACTTATGACCACAATTGAGCCCAAAATTTATGTTGTTAAGCAAGAAATTTGTTAAGTGAGTTTTGCTACATTTTACAACTTTTCTTAACATGTTTGTTCAGTGAATCACTGCAGTTATTAGGTTAGTCACATGGTTGTTAAGTGGATATGGCTTCTCCATTGACTTTGCTTGTCAGAAGGTTGCAAAGGGGAGTCACATGACCCTGGGACCTGCAACCGTCATAAATATGAACCAGTTGTCAAGCACCTGTGGGGATGCTGCAATGGCCATAAGTGTGAAAAATGGTCGTAAGTTACTTTTCCAGTGCTGTTGTAACTTCAAACAGTCACTAAACAAACTGTTGTAAGTTGAGGACTTACCTGTATGCTAGAAAGTTAAAACTCTAGCTCTGGAAATACGGAGACTGCTGAATGGGGGGATCAGTAGTCCCTATATTCCCCCCTCCTCTCAATTTGATGATGTAGTGGTGATGACAGTGATGATACTTACCTCAGTTTTTATCTTAGGACAGTGTTTCTCAACCGTGATGAATTTAAAATAATGTGGACATCATGCTGGCTGGGAAATTCATGGAGTTGAAGTCCACATATCTTAAAATCGCCAAGACTGAGAAACACTGTCTTATATAACACCTTCATTAAGATAATTGAAAGATCACAAAAATGCACGGTTTTGCAAGATCATCCACTAAATTCAAAGATTCAAGACTAACAAAACGAAGTTGTTGTTTTTTTTAACTAGTAGTCAGAACAGATGCAATATCTTGCTGGCCTTGCCTGCTCTCAGAATAATCTAAACAGGATCAGACGTGCTAATCTCTTCACTGGGAAGACCATCCTTGCCAGAAAATGTCAGCTGTAGACTGGACTGTGGAGTCAGAAAAATATCCCAGAAGAAGCTATTGGCAAATTCTGTATCGCTCATGAAATTTCCTTGACAAAATGTACCTGGAGCTAGAAGTCAGTTTTGACTTGAGGAACTCCTTCCTTTTTAACCAAAAAAAGTATGTTAATTCCAGTTAAATTGAATATGCTGCAATCAAATAGTCATGGTTGGAGATTTAGACCCCTGTAAAAACGGGGTTAGATTAGAGTTATCAATAGTCACTGGTCTTGATGGTTACTTGGTGTCTCCAGAATTTTCAACAGCACTCCTGACCTATCGGCTGCTTTGTGGGAACAATGGAAAAGGGTGCTTGCCCTCCTTGCTAAGTTTATAAGCTTTGGTAGAGGCATCTGTTTGAGGGCCATTAAAGGCTGGACTAAATGGGCTACTGGCTTGATGCAGTTCACCATTTCTTTATATGCTTAGGAAATCCAGCTCTCTTGTGTTGGGATAAAAAGTGGGTTGGGGAACAGGGAGCCTGACTTGACCCTAGCATTAACAAAACCTGCAAGGTCAGAGTGCAGATGGAATTTGGGAAGAGATATATGCGGACAATTCAGGACCAACCTGGCGGCTACTTGAAGCAAGCCAATGTATGGTTCCTCCTTTGTTCAAAGTGTAACATTAGTTTAAATCCTTAAGGAAGTACACAAGATGTTGAAAAATAGTTTTTGCAGTAACAAAGCCGGATAACCTTTTCAATGGTTTTACTAGGTGTTTCTTTTTTAAGCCAGAAGAGTTTAATTTCAGTGGATACTGCTGATTTGCTCCATTTGGAATGAACCAAATCAGAAGTGATGTTGGTTGATCTTGACTCTTGGTGACTATGTAAGCCACATCTATATCATTCTTTTGACAATAGTACTGAAGAGGTTTGTCAATTACCTTCCTCCAGGATGTTTTCCAAAGTCCACATTTTGGCTACAGACCTGACATTCCCTGGTGGTCTATATCCCCAAGCACTAACCAGACCAAGCCCTGAGAACTTCAAAACCCAAACAAATAAGAGTCCCCAAACCATGAAGTTTTGACATTTTGGCCCTGTAATGATGCAGAGAGAACTTGTGTCAGATCCCAGATTTCTTCATCCTTCTCACACAAATACAAAACAATTCAGTGCTATCATAAACCTCTCTACCCACTTCCTATTTTCCCATTTAGTTTAGCAACCCTCCTAATTTTGTCTTCTCCATAATTCCACTATGAGGAAAGCAAAGATGTCCCCATGAGTCCTTGTAAATCAAACCATAATATGTTGGGTTACAAGTAGTTCTTGACTTAAAACTATTTGTTTAGCAATTGTTTGAAGTTACAACAGCCCTGAAAAAAAGTGATTTACAACTGGTTCTCATATGGCCTCCTAAATATCTCCATGGTCAAATTTGGGTGTTTGGCAACTGGCATGTATTTATGATGGTTGCGGCATCTCAAGGTCTTGTGATCACCATTTGTGACCTTCCCAGCCAGCTTCCGACAAGCAAAGTAAAACGGGAAGCGGGTTAGCTAAACAACCAAATGATTCACTTAATAACTGCAGGGATTTGCTTAATAACCATGGCAACAAGTTTGTAAAATCGAGGCACCAATCACTTGGCAACTCTTACTTAGCAACCAAAATTCTGGCCCCAATTGTGGTCAGAATTTTGGTTGCTAAGGCAGTAAGTCAAGAACTACCTGAATTTGAATGTGGATTCAGGATTACTGAAATGGAAGAGTTTTCCTTCTTTTCCTCTTGGTAATCTCAAGATGGCAGTCTACACTAAATGGAGTGTAATTTGGTGAATTGATGTGTGAATTGAGGCTATCCTGATAATCTGTCAGGAAAATACTTTGGATATGTGTAGAATGATCTTACTGCTAGAAAGGCTCAGCCAATCAGACTAAATAAAATTAGGGGTACGACTCTCAAGGCTTGAGTCTCAGATCTTTCACCTTTGACCTCTTCTGCAATGGGTCTTATATCGTGAGAAGGAATGCTAAAGAAAGTTGGTCTGTTTTGCTCCATTTGTATTCAGCTAAAATGCATTCAAGCTGTCTTGTTTCTGAGGTTTAATTACTTTCTTTAACTCATTTGCAGGACAATTTGTTCACGCAGGCAACATATTGGCCACCCAGCGTGTGATTCGGTGGCATCCGGGAGCTCACGTAAGATGTTCTCTTTGTTATTTCAAATACCAGTTAATTAAGACTTCATTCCATTTTTATCAAAGCATCTGTTTCCTTTTCTTACTCTAAATTATCCTGGAATTAAACATTTTTCATTATGGTCTGACAAACCTTTTGGCCTCATTTTTATCATTTTTCAAGATTCTTTCTCTCAGCTGAGACCAGAATAAAATTCTTTTTTTGATCTCTCTTGCTATAAAAGTAATAACCAGAATCTGTAGCCTGTCTCTCACCCTAATTAGTTTCACAGACTTTGAACCACCTATTTATATTTAGTAAAAATTCAGATCCAGTATAGTTGCAATATGAAATACAAGAATGTCAGATACTCTGGAAACCCATCCTCATAGATGGGACAACCCCCCACCCCCGCCAAATAGAATATCCTGAGGTAAAGAAAGAAGAACATAGGAAAATCATCATGATGCATTGGATGACTTTGACCATCAGAGGGGGAAAAATCAAGTTGTGGAAAAGGAAAAAAATTCAGCATTTCTTTACATTGATCCACAGCACAACTTGCAGATATTTTTGTAATCAATACTTCTAAAGAGAAAGTCTTGCTTACCCAGAAGTAGCTGGGCAGAATGATATCATGTAACATTGGGCTTGCTGGAGATACCATCTTTAAGACCGAAATAATCTTCAGCCACTTTTGGGTGTGAAGAAATCAGCTGTCACTCAACATTTTTGGGCTCACAAGCTGACATTCATCTTATTCAGCCGGTGTGGAACCAGATTCTGGCTGAATGGGTTCAACTGTGATGCTATTAGAAGTCCAAAGCACACTATCAGGAGCCAGTTGTCAACAAAAGCTGGGAACACAAGGAGCAAATGTAATTGGCTTGCAGAGAAACAAATTGCTTTCTACATCCCATAAGCTAGGCATCCCAAGTTGCAAGTATAAACCCTACCAGAGCAGGGATTCTGAATTTAATTTGCAGAAGTGTCTTTTATTTCTGCAAGTAACTGGAATCCTACAGTCTCACTTCGACATCTTTGCATTACACTGTACCATTCTGGTGATAGTGATGTCTTTCTTGCACAAGCAGTTGTGCTTTAGTTTAGCACACACTTGGAAAACTGTACCAGCATTTGAGAACTGCTGGCAGTCCCAATCATAGGCATGGCCTGCGCTCTGAACCAGAGGCTGCTTCTTCCCTTTTTTAATTATGATTCTGTCTCATTGACCCAGGTGGGGATGGGACACAACAAATGGCTGTATGCTCTTGAAGATGGAACTGTGAGGTTCACGAAAGAAATCTACGTACCACCTGCCCGTGGTAAGGAAAGCCGAGAAGTGATCTGCCTATTGCCCAAAGGAGCTGTGCTGTATAAAACTTTCATCAACGTTGTTCCTACTGAAGAAGTGGGAAGTTTTAAGCTGATCACCATGATCTGAGAGCTAGTTCCGAAGGACTTTTGGTTTGCAGCTGGGAACGAAGCAATATATGGAGCATCTACAGCATATCGTACAGACATGTGCTCTTAACACACAGCTCTGATGTGCTGCTGATGAAATAAAGATTGATAGCATTTCTTTTCCAAATCACAACAGCAGTACTACTGCTGCTCATTTCGGAGGAACCATCTCAAGCTAATTCTTTATTCTTGGGGTAAAAGCAGGTGCTGGAGGTAGGTTTCCAATTTAAGAGTGTCCTTGAGTATTCTCAGCAGATTTCATACGCCAGTATTATGTCTACCTGCAGACATACGAAATTATTCTTCCCAACTTCACATCACAATCTGGGTACAGAATCTGCACGTAACGTCATTATTTGTACATTATGCCAATGTGTGCACACGATAAATGTTTGCAGTGTTGCCTGCTATGTACCAAACAGATGTGCAGCTGCTATAGATGCAGTCTAGCAGGAAGTTCCTATCCCATTCCAGCTTACTCTTTATCCAATGTGTCAAAGCACTGATCAGTTTACACAGCGTTTTTAGATAAAATGTAATTTCTTTGGTGCTCGCTTGGCTTAGTGCATGGTGTGGATCCAGCCAGGTGGTTTGAAAACCATAGATTGCAGCATTACACCTGAACCATAGTTATTCCTTAGAACCAAGTATGATTTTGGTCCCAGTTACATAGCATATGACTATTTGGGAAACCTTTATAACAATACATAATTCAAACTTTATTGCAACAAAAGGAGGAAGCAAGACAACTTGATTGCTTTAGACTAATTATAAAGTTGACTTTTATGGTACCTGTGTAGAACTTTTCGTCTCTAGATAATTTTTCTGTTAAGACTCATTACCTTGAAATTATTTTACAGTGGTCTTGCTGCTATTAAAAAAAAAAGCATGTCCTTAATTTACAACATTGCAATTCCAGTCCTTGGATACATTTCTTTGTCACCGTGACCAACTGAAGGAAAAAGCAGGTGACCTGGGATGCAGGCCACAGCATAGCATAGGCAATCAAGATTATGGATGGGATGGGATGCAATTCCATGGCAAGGTCTATGTTTTGGCCCGCTTTCACCCATGAAATCTGAAAACTTAAATGCCTGTGCCTTCAGGTAGCCACATCCAGTTCTAGTACACAAGTGACAACCTTCCTTGACCATTAGCCACATTTCCTGGGGCCTAAGAAGTTAAGAGTTTAAACACCTGAAGAGTGCCTACTCCTTTCTAAATCACATACATTATTTGGCCGGTCTCATACTTTGTTGGCCTGCTTTTTTTAGACTGAAAAAAAAAAGTAAATTTAGGGCTTGCCTTCACTGGGAAAATAGGCTGTCTAATTGGCCTGTGCTGTACATAATTAGAATATGAAATGCAATAGTGCTACTTCATTACCGGCAGGAATTTTTTCATGTTTCATCGAAAAAAACATAACCAACAGATTCACATATCCCACTGATCCCAAAGCAAACAAGCTGCATTTTGACTGGGTGTTCTGGGAACTCAGTCAATGAATGCCACAGCTAACCCCAGATGAGGTGAGTTGTCTTAGCAGATTTGCTTCTCTCTCAAGATCTGGTGTAAAAATGAGTCTGAAGACTGACTTCACATATCCCACCAAGTCAAATTGTGATTATTCAATAGGTCATGGTGGCTGACTTCATATTGCAATCTGAGTTGAAACTCTTGTAGTTTAATGCAGGAGTGTCAAACTCAAGTCGTCGTGGCAGCATCACATGATGAATAGGGATTTTCCCCCCCCCTTCGCTAAACCAGGTGTGGGCGTGGCCAGCATGTGATGCATCCAGCCTATGGGCCGGGAGTTGGCTTAATACAATGTGAAACCAGCAAACAGGAGGCCCATTGGTGCTAGCAATAGTGCACTCCCTAATTACCGTCATTTCCTTTTGTTTTTTTATCTACAGATAGGTAGCTGTAGCTCTAACTAAAGCTCAACTAAATCATTCAACAGGCTATGGAACTCAAGACAGTAATTAGTTATATAAATACAGCATGCTAAGCCGCAATGTGATTTCTTTGGTTTTGGCTAACTGGATCATGGCCTGTTCAACAAACCATGTATAAAACAGGTTTTGTGCAATGTATGAACCTAGCTGTTAAGTTAAAGGAAAGCCTGCTTGCCTTTAAACATGAAATACAGTAGTACAAGTAATGTGTTTGGGGGGGGGGTAGAATAGGAGCAAAGAAACATAAATTTACTACAGCTATCTTTAAAGCGACCCATGGCATTGGTCCAGGATACCTGCAGGACCGCATCGTGTCCACTCCCCCCCGACGTCCTGTGCGGTCACACAGAGAGGGCCTGCTGGGGGTACCATCGGCGGCGAAATGCCGGCTGGTGACCCCC
>JANHFL010002837.1:104138-118099 GCA_032468155.1 Oxyrhabdium leporinum | reverse complement strand
AGGAAGGAAGGAAGGAAGGAAGGAAGGAAGGAAGGAAGGAAGGAAGGAAGGAAGGAAGGAAGGAAGGAAAAGGAGAGAAGAAGGGGCAAAGAGAGGGGGGAAATGGAAGGAAGAGAGAGAGGGAAAGAGAAAGAGGAGAGAGAGCAAGGAAGGAAAGAAGAGAGGAAGAAAGAAAAGAGAGAGGAAGGAAGGAAGGAGAGAGAGGGAGGAAGGAAGGAGAGAGAGGGAGGAAGAGATAGAGAGGAAGGAAGGAAAGAAGGAAAGAAGGAAAGGAAGGAAGGCAACAGGAGGCTATTAACCTGCTATTGGAGTCTCAGGATTACGATTGCGCATGTTGCTGTCCTACATACTATCCTTGCTCAAGGTGGCCACCCCATGTGATGGTGGATGGGGAATGGAGGTGTGTGTGTGGGGGGGGGGGCAGCCTAAAAAGCCCCAGTTTACCTGCAGCCTGAACCACTGCCAATTGATTTGGAAATGAGCCCTCGCAGCCTTTGCTTCCAAGCAAAGAGTTACAGCAAAGGAGTTTGCCAGCAGGTGCCTTTCTAAGTTGCCAAGGTCCGCCTGCAAACTCCAAGAGGGCTCCGGTTAGAAAAGTTGTCACATGGGGATGATAGATGTTGCTTTGCTTTGTTTGTTTTGTAAGGGGGCTAGCTGCTTACGAGAAGAAGAAGAAAAAAACACATCAGAAGGGAAAGGGGTCGTTGTAGGATTGCGTGTATGTATGTATATATGTATGTATGTATGTATGTACACACACATGTGTGCGTGTGTGTGCATGTGTGTGTATATCTATATCTATATATCTATATATAGATATAGATATATATTTGTTTGCAAGATTTGTTTTGAAGTTGTTGTGTCTAAACGATGCCTAGGGACAATGCATGTGAACAATCTTAAAGGGCAGGTCATTCTGGTGTCTTTGTGTCTGGGATAATCTGCTTATCGTTTGACCAACAGGTTGATGTGTTTTAAGAAAAAGGGGGAGGATTGACATTGGAAGTTGGGAAAGTCTGCACTCTCCCCTTCCTCAGTCCCTCAGTCCTCATTCTTCTGAGGGCAAGAAATGTGGCAACGTTTGTCAACTGGATCATTGATAGACACATTTTGTAGGAATCTATTACTCCCTCTCTCCTCTTTTCGACGATTTCCTCTTCAGCCAGGGGTGGATAACGAATGTACGGTCAACCTGATGGCATCCATCGCTTCGTGAAGAAAGCTGGAGGCACCCCGAGCAGAGAACAGAAAGAAATGATTGTGGTTGGCTAGGCGTCTCTCTTCCTGCCATGTCCCTTGGGGATCTGGAAATGAAGGAGTGGTGGCAGTCTGAATCTGAATTTGCCGAAATATGCCTTCAGATGAGTGGAGTTGAGTGTTGAGAAGATGGTTGGCTTGATAGATGCCAGACAGGGTTCTCTTGGGGTGAATGGGGGGGGGGGGGAGAGGGGAAGAGATGGACATCTCTAAGGGTGACCGAGTAGTTCTCTCTTCTAACAGCCTGTGCTTCTCTTTCCCCAGAACGTGTTCATCTTCCTGCTTTTCTTGGAACCGTTTAACTGCTTTGCAAGCTACAGTCGGGCCAGCGAACTCTTCTACAGCATCAATGAAGGACTTCCCGCTGGATTCCTCATTGGGAATCTAGCCCAGGATTTACAGCTTGTGGGGACTGCCGTGGGAGAAGGAAAGGGAGGGCTGGTGAGGAAGCAGGAGACTGACCAATGGGGGAAAAATCCTCTTTCCTTCAGCTTTGCCTCCCAAGGACTGGGAAGCCAATACATCAACCTGGACAATCAGACAGGTGTCCTCTGCACCTCAGCCCAGGAAATTGACCGAGAAACACTCTGCTTGGAGGATAACATGGGCTCTACGGTGGTTTCGTCGTTGTCGTCTTCTTCTCCACTTCCATCCTCAGAGTCATGCTTGCTCTTGCTAGATGTTCTGGTGTTACCCCAGGAGTACTTCCGTCTGGTCAAGGTGAAGATTGCAATCCATGACATCAACGATAACGCGCCCTGGTTCCCTGTGTCGCAGATACACCTCTCTGTGCCTGAAAATTCACCCATCAATACCCGGTTAGCTATTGAGCATCCAGCCGTGGACCCGGACATGGGCACCAACGGGGTGCAGACATACCAACTCCAAGAAGATTATGGGGTTTTTACATTGGATGTGGAGGAGAATGAAAGTGGAGAGAGAACACCTTATCTTATTGTCATGGGTGCCCTGGATAGGGAGACCACCGACCAATATGTTACTCTTATAATTGCAGAGGATGGTGGAATCCCACCACTAGTGGGCAGTGCCACCCTCACCATTGGCATCGGTGACATTAATGACAACTGTCCCCAGTTCAATGAGACTCAGATCAGCGTCACCGTCTTTGGAAACTCTAGCACAGGGTTGCACATAGCTTCGGTCCACGCCGTGGATATTGATCACGGAATCAATGCCGAAATAACCTATTCCTACAGCCAAAAGGTTTCTTTTCTATCCCGCACCCTCTTCCGTCTTAATGAAAGCACGGGGGTGATTAAGCTGTTCAAAAGGATTAACGGTGACACACCTCTTCTGCATCGGCTGAGTGTGTTGGCCAACGGTCCGGGTTGCATCCCAGCAGTGATAACCGTGTTGGTATCCATCATCAAAGTCACCATGAGACCTCCGGAAGTCATCCCTCGCTTTATAGCTAACGAAGCTGAGGGGGTGGTTTACTTGAGAGAGTTGGAACCCATCCACACCCCCATTGCTTTTTTTACTATCAAGGACCCCGATGAAAAATATAAAGTCGATTGCTATTTGGAAGGGGATGGCCCTTTCCAACTGACCCCTTATCAACCCTATCGCAATGAGTACCTTTTGGAGACTACCAAGGCCTTGGATTATGAGGTTCAGCAGTTGTACGAGATCTCGGTGGTTGCGTGGAATACAGAGGGTTTTCATGTCAATAAAATCATCAAAGTGCAGATTCTGGATGATAACGACAACTCTCCGATTTTCTCTCAAGCCTTGGTAGAATTGTCGATCGAGGAAAACAATGCCCCCAATGCATTTTTGACCAAGCTGCATGCCACGGATGCTGACAGCGGAGAAAGAGGCCAAGTGTCCTATTTCCTTGGGCCTGAGGCGCCTTCCTATTTTTCCTTAGACAAAGTTACCGGGATCCTTACCGTTTCTACTCAGCTGGATAGAGAAGAACGAGAGAAATACCGCTACACCGTCAGAGCTGTGGATTCTGGCGTGCCCCCCCGAGAATCCATCGCCACCCTGACCCTCTCTGTGTTGGATAAAAATGACAACAGCCCGCGATTTATCAACAAAGATTTCAGTTTCTTCGTACCAGAGAATTTCCCGGGCTTCGGTGAAATTGGAGTTATAAGCGTCACCGATGCAGATATTGGGCAAAATGGATGGGTAGCCCTTTCTGTGGTCAACAGAAGCGATATTTTTGTGATTGACACTGGCAAAGGTGTGTTGAGAGCCAAGGTCTCTCTTGACAGGGAACAGCAGAGCTCCTACGTCTTGTGGGTTGAAGCAGTGGACGGGGGCGACCCACCTTTGTCCTCGACTGCAAAAATCACCATCCTTTTACTAGACATAAATGATAACCCCCCCTTGGTTTTGTTCCCCCAGTCTAACATGTCTTACCTTCTAGTCCTTCCTTCCACACTGCCGGGATCTCCTATCACAGAGGTCTACGCTATAGACAACGACACCGGCATGAATGCCGTTATTGCCTACAGCATTATTGGGAGAAGAGGCCCTCGGCCAGAGTCCTTCAAGATTGACCCCAAGACAGGAAACATCACCTTGGAAGAGTCGCTCATGCAAAACGATTACGGCCTCTACCGCCTTCTGGTGAAGGTTAGTGACCACGGCTATCCAGAACCTCTGCATTCCTCTGTCATGGTGAACCTCTTTGTCAACGACACCGTGAGTAACGAAAGCTACATCGAAAGTCTTCTTAGGAAAGAGTCAGACATCAACATTGAAGAAAAGGAACCCCAAATTTCCATAGAGCCCACCCACAGGAGGGCCGAGGCCGTATCTTGCATGCCTACTTTGGTGACCCTCTCCATAATAAGCTTGAGTTCCATCAGCCTGGTAACAGGTATGGGGATTTACATTTGCCTAAGGAAGGGGAAAAAATACCACAGAGGGGATGAGGGCTTGGAAGTGCAAATCCCATTAAATGGGAGAATTGACCTGCATCGGCTGGAGAAGAAACCGGTGGAAATTTCCAATATCTGATGGGTTTTTTTTCACAGACCATATAGACTCACACCAAAAAAAAAGACAAAAAAAAAACAGTGATCTATCTTCCTTCCTACAAACTCTGGAGTGGGTTTTCAACAGTGGGTGTGATGAAAAGGACCACTGGTTTATAACTTACTTGTAAACAGCTGTTTATAGGTTTTTAAGAAAAAAAAAATGAAAGAAAAGAAAAAGAGAAATTCATTGTACAGATTTTTTTTAAAACAAACAAACAAACAAAAAGCTAGTGAACTGACTGTATAGATCTGTCACCTGCATTCTCGATAAACCCAGTCAGTATGCATAAAATCAAAGGTAAGACAATGGCTTCCTTCGTTTATTTTATTATTATTATTTTTTTACCACAAGGGGGCATTATCAGCCATTCT
Organism: Oxyrhabdium leporinum; assembly: GCA_032468155.1. Taxonomy (NCBI): domain Eukaryota; kingdom Metazoa; phylum Chordata; class Lepidosauria; order Squamata; family Cyclocoridae; genus Oxyrhabdium; species Oxyrhabdium leporinum. The sequence continues at coordinate 113,456 of JANHFL010002837.1, read as the reverse complement.
TATAAATCGAAAACCGTGGAAGAGAAAAATAAAAAGTACATTTTGAGATGTATTGTTGTCCCACCTCACCTACCCTCTGCCGAGAGAGAAAAGAAAGTATGAGTTTGGAGTGTAATGCATACATATTCCATTGTATATGTGTGAAATTGTCAAGGGAGGGGGGGGATGCACAGGTAAATCAGAGGGGAAAAAAATTGTTAGTTCAGTCAAACTTCCATAGAATTTCTTGGAAGCCCACCATCGGAAGGTGAACTTGTGCTGAGAGGTAAAATGTTCACTTCTTTGTCACTCCAGACAACTAGTAAAATTACTGTGGTGGCTGATCCATCCCCCCAAAATGTTTTGATCAATATTTCATGGAAACAGTTGAAAAGATGCTTCTATCCACAGGCACATGGGACAGAGAAAGGGGTTATGTTAGTGCTTTACGGTCCTCTCTAAGCGGTTTACAGAGTCAGCATATTTTCCCCAACAATCTGGGTCCTCATTTTACCCATTTCAGGAGGATGGAAGGCTGAGTCAACCCTGAGCCTGGTGAGAATCGAACTGCTGGCAATCAGCAGTAGCCGAATTAGCCTGCAATACTGCACTCCAACTACTGAGCCACCACGGCTCTGTCGTTGATGGACAATCTCTCGGAAAAGTTCTCTCTGCCTTGGGGTTGCTTTAGAAAGAGCAATAAGTGTATGTAGGGATTGTGGTGTGGTGGTGGCCTAGAGGTGGACCTCTCGCCTCACAATCAGGAGGTTGTGAGTTTGATCCTAGGTAGAGACAGATATTTCTCTCTCTGGGCACAATGAGAATATATCTTCTGGGGGGGAAAAAAACCCTCCGCATTGGCGACAGGAAGGACATCCGGCCAGTAAACACTCAGCTCCATTAAGTTGCCCAGACTCCATCCCTCAAGAGCCTCGTGGCGCAGTGGTTAGAGTGCTACACTGCAGGCCACATCTGCTGACTATCGGCTGCAGTTTGGCACTTCACCAGGCTCAAGGTTGACTCAGCCTTCCATCCTTCTGAGGTGGGTAAAACGAGGACCCAGAGTGTTGGGGGCAAGATGCTGACTCTGTAAACCGCTTAAATATAAAGCACTATAAAGCGGTATATAAATCTAAGTGCTGTTGCTATTGCTATTGCAAGGGATTATGGGGTCATTAAGAGGAGATGATAAGTGCATGCAGGGATTCTCTCTTGGATATTCCAAAATGCAATCCACTCAATCCTCCACATATCTGCTGATGGTTACACTACTTTCCATGAGTGTGTGTGTGTGTTTTTTTTCTACCAGAAGGAAGAATGCTGTAGCCTAAATGCAGCATCACAAGGAAAGGCTGAGAGTCCATTTGCATTGATGGATGCCCCACTCCATGAACAGAGTGGAAGTTAATACAAATATCTCCGCAAAGGGTGGTGGTTGGGGGAATCACTGTACAGGACTGCAGCTCCATCCGTTCCAAAATAATTTCGGTTCTTCTGGCTATGAGTTGGATTTTGGGAATTCCTCCTTTCAGGATCAGTAAGCCACGATCCATGACTTTGGTTTGGGGGGGGGTGTTTCTGTTTTTGGAGGATGGGGGCCGATTGGTCCTACATGTCAGTAGGAACATGCAAAAGAGAGCAGGGGTTCTGCTCAGCAGTTGAGCTGCTGTTTTGATTTTTTTTTCTTTGTTTGCAGAGCCTGTTATTTATTGTAGTGCTTTTAAAAAAAAAAAAATTCTCTGGGTTTTGTGTGAAAGATCAGTGTCTAATTACTGCCATTTCTGACTGCCATCCTTTTCGTTAACTTAGCGTTCTGGATTACATCCAAAATCACCATCACCACCACCACCACTCTGCCCTTAAAACTGGTGCAATATTTCCCAGGCATTGAATCACCTTTCCTCTCTCTGCAGCTAAAATGCAACGAGGGTATCAGCAATGCACACCTTTTAATATGGATTTTAAAAAGAGTTGGGGGCAGGGGGGGGGAGGAAAAGGTAAAAAAAACAAACAAACTTTTATTGTGTTGTGAGCCTGCATCAATTTTATCGGTAGGAAACAAGGCATAGGGGTGTTGTTATGCATAAAATGGACACGTCTTTTTTTTTTCTTGAGCTCTGACAATAACGTCTGTACTGTACCAAAAGTGTTTATATGTCTGAAAATAAAAAAAAACCCTCTCTATTTTCATAATTTTCTGAAATTGGTGAGCATTTTCTGGAGCCCTGATAATAATCTCTCTCGGTTTCATTTCTTTCTGGGTCAGGATATTTTCAAACAAGTGAAATGCCACACAATAGCAATCCAATCTACATGTTTAATCCACTTTAACTGGGATAAAGAAAGTATTTCTGCTTGGAGCATGTAAAAGGCATGTAAAAGTGGGAAATATAAATAAATAAATGCAATAAGTCAGGCATATCAGTGACAACAGCAATTTTTTTGAAATAATGGAAAATATAGTTATTTGCAAGTGGTACTTATTAACCCATAAGATATTTCTGATCATGCACAGGTAGCACTCAACTTGCAACCATTAATTGAGATGAGAGCTTCCATCACTAAGGGATGTGGCCATGAAGTGAGTTGCGCCCAATGTTACGACCTAGTTTGCAGTCATTAAGCATATCACCATCGTACTTAAACGAGACACACAGACGTCAAGTTAACGTTGCTTGTGGGAAGCTGGTTGAGAAGGTTTCAAATGGTAATCATGTCACTTTGGGATGCTGCCACCATTATAAAGGCACCTCAGTTGGCCAGCTCCTGAATTTTGATTGCAGGATTGCAGAGAAACTGCAATTGTTATAACTGCGAGGATTGGATGTAAGTTACTTTTTCCAGTGTGGTCATAATTTTGAAGGGTTCTTGAATGATCATAAGTTGAGGATTATGTGTAGACTTGGTAGCTCTGGAATGACTGAACTGCTCAAATAACAGGAATAGAGTAGAGTAGAGTAGAGTAGAATAGAATAGAATAGAATAGAATAGAATAGAATAGAATAGAATAGAATAGAATAGAATAGAATGTACCTAGTAGATCATCTAGTCCAGCCCCCCACCCAAGCAGAGCCTACACCATTTCTGACAGATGGCAATCCAGTCTCTTCTTGAAAGCTTCCAGTGATGAAGCTCCCACAACTTCTGAAGCCAGGAGCAAGAACTAGATATTGCTTTAGGGTAGCGATTCTTAACCTCAGCCACTTTAAGATCTATAGCCAGGGAGCTAAAGTCCCTATCTGAAACACTGCTTTAGGTTTTGCAAGTTTAACTGACACGTAGCATAGATTCACCGGACCTGAGCTCAACGTGACTGCTTTAGGATCACCATAGACCAGGGGCGTCAAACTCATGTTGTCATGTTGTCATCATATAATGTATCACAACTTTTTCCCCCTTCGCTAAACCGGCCGTGGGTGTGGCCAGTGCGTGAAGCATCTGGCCCACAGGCCGCAAGTTTGACACCCCTGCCATAGACCAACATTTTCAAGGCAGTCTTACCTTCATCAGCTAACCAAACTTTTCAGAAATCTTCGTAAATGGCCGTGCAAACATGAAAAAAAAAAAGGAATCTGTGTACCTACTAAAAAGTATAGTTGGCCAGTTAATTCCAAATCAGGCAATAGCTTAAAGGATCCATCTCATGTCTGTCCCTCTCCAAATACTACAGCCTTTAAGAATTCCTGCCCAAATGGTAGCTGAAAATTCTGGGACATTCCGATGCACACAGAGAGCAACAGGTTAAAGAAAATGTTACCAGGATACGCTTTTTATGCTGATCTGTTTCAATGTGGTTTGTTTGTTTTTAGAAACAGATTAAAACCAGTCAACCGTGGTTAACTCAGCAGACAATGGCTAAACCAGTAATAGTTTTATGCATTATTTAAAATATTGGCTAGATTTAATCATATGATTAAGTATCAGTATGTTTCCTCTGAAACTGTCCAGCCATTTGATTTCTTATCCAAGAATGGATATCCACATGGGTTGGAAGCAAGGGGCGATTTCTTTCCAGGCAATTGATTTTTCAAGAGATGAAGAGAACTGAGTCCTTGAGAACATCTATCTAGTCACGGGGCATACAAGTTGAGACAGTCTGACTTTTGAAACAAAATGAGTGAATTTTGAAAGCTCTAAACATAGGACAAACATAGCAATTAGGCTGGTGCACTTCTTCCGAGAAAATTAAGCAAGAATCAACATGAGAACTAAATCCTTGGGGACATCTATCAACTCACAGGACATGCTCTCCAAGCCAAGATCGTTTGACTCGACGTCAGCCTTTAAAACAAATCTCATAAGCTCTGAAAGCTCTAAAGAGAGGCAAAGATAGTTGTTAGGCCGATGCACTTCTAAGAAAAATCAGCAAGAAGCACCGTGAGACCTTGACATGCCTTTGCATATAATATCAACTAGGATGACCAGTCTAATTCTCACTCTTTCACCCTGGAAGCTTTCTTTCCTTATTGAACAGGGGCGGCTTAAGAAAAACAAATGTTGCATAAAGGCAGCCTTTCTACTTACCCTGGGGACATTTGGTAATAAAGAACGTCCTGAGAAAAAGCTGTCCCAAGAAAGCCTTATCACAAAACACTTGGCTGAATCATAGATGAGACAGATGTTCAGCTGCATCCAAGCTATTCTCAAGCAGTTTCTACACAGAAGTATAAGACACTGTATTTCTAACTTCCATAATTCCATATGATTTAGATTTACTACATAATGATTCCATTCTTCTGAACACAGAGGGGATAACTAAAAACACTACTCTACACGTACTACAGCTATGGGAGAAGGCGACTTAAGTTAAATCACAGACAGCTCTATTTAAACTGGAAACCTACAAGGGACTGTTGCTGCAACAAATGGGGGAATATAGTAGAGGCAACAACGAGAGTAGCGCAGACTCTACTTGCATCACAATTATCTTAGCAACATCAGACTCTTTGGACTTTAAATGTGGATTGTACAAAACTCCCAGATACTTTGCCCAGAGTGGTAGGATGCATGGCATTTTGTAGCATAGGGTAGGAAAGGTCTATTTTAAAGGTCAGTCCTATTAACTGAGCAAGGTATAGTACATAAAGGTACCTCTGGATATGGAAATACATACATAAAGTATTGCAAGTCTGTATAGACTTCAGGCTATACCCTCCGAGAATTTTGAATTTCTAATGGGAGGTGGTGGTAGTAAGGGAGAATGGGAAGAAGGTGTAATGAACCCACCCATTCTGGAATCCTTTTGGTTCTACTTCTTCAGTGCTTGCAAACAAGCATTATTTTTTAAAAAAACAAACACGATGTGCCTCCGCAAAAAAGAGAAAGGGGGAACTCGGGAGAATGTTCTCTTTCTGGCTGTCCCCAGTCGTGAACTGTGAAAGGTATAATGCTGGTTGCCGGGATACTGGCAAGGGAGAATGGGGTTGTCTGCATTTACGAGTTCCTTACAGGAGCATTCCCTGCTGTTTTCCATCCCTGTAAGGAAAAGAGGAGGCCTGGAGCTGAAAGGGCCAGAAAGGTAAGGAGGGGCACAGTTCTCCTGACACCATCATTAACCCCTGACATGACTTGCTCTCAGTGTTACCTTCCCATCTGTTCCCATGCTTCAGTACCCGCTCCCGGATAGTACCACCCACTCTCAAAAGCAGCCAACTGGGGAGAGGCTCAGGTGAAAAGGCTTTGTTTGTAGACAGAGTGGGAAGTAAACAGGTGCTCCTGGGTGCACAACACTATAGCTTGGCAGGAGACAACTGTAAATAGACTCTGAGTTGCTATTCAGCCAGCAGAAAGGAAAGCTAGACTCCGTTATTTCAAGGGTAGAATGACAACCATGCAAAGGGAGGCCTGCCAAAGACCATGCAGGGGAGCAGCCTGTGGCCTCCAGTCCTTGCAGAACACAAAGAGGCACGCTCTTTACCCAGGATCAAAAATGGGCGGTGGAACGGCGAGGCCTGGTGGGCAAGGGAAACTGATGAAACCCGAAGAAGCAGGCAACTGGCGAGATACTCACATACTGACTAGGGCTTTGGAAGAGTCGGCAAGAGCACAGAAATTGGCAGCACAGAGGGTCCCGGTGGTACAAAAGGAGCAGCAGCACCAAAATGGCCACGATGAACACCGAGGAAGAAACTGCTAACGAAGAAGAGAAAAAGGGAAATGCAATGAAGCATCTTGTACAGCTTCCAAATACTATCAAGCTCAGTGAAATCTCTACAAAGTATGTATTCAGCTTCCGCCTAGACTTCCCCAAGATCTACAACAACTGTCATCTCCAGCCAGCATGGCCTGCTAACAGAAATGAGAATTGTTGTCCTAGAGCAGGGGTGTCAAACTCAAGGACTGCGGGGTGCTTAGATCTGGCCCGCGGGGCCGCTCTGGAAATAGCGAAGGACTGGCCCACAGTGCCTCTGCCAGAGAAAACAGAGCTCAGGGGGCGATGCATGCCCCCCTGAGCTCCATTTTCACGGGCAGAGGGCTGCAGGAGGCCATCACAGGCAAAAAATGTGGCCCTCAATGAAATCGAGTTTGACACTCCTGTCCTACAGGATGGTTAAAGATACCTCTAATGCCAACAAGAAAATCAAAGAAGTTAAAAGGCCCACAGCTGAAATAGCAAATGTATCACTGCAGCTATAGGAATGCAATCAGTTGGATAATCCATAGCTCCAAAGATGATGCCCTCTTTAGGAGGGTCTGTACAATCAATTTTTTTTCCCCAATACAAGAATATCTCCCCTTATACAATTAGACATTTACAATGCTTTGAACCCACCCACCCAGGCCTCCTTTGTTAGATGCTAACAGCTAACATAAATAGGGATCAAAGGTACAAGAGGAAAGTTGAACAGATGCAACCATCTCAGCTGTATCTGCAGGTTTCGGATACTTAAATTAGTCCTTTAAACCGCGACTAGTTAGGACTACCACCATCTTTCTGTCTACATCTGTTGCAGTTGTAAAATCAAGTACTAAGCTGAAGCCGCATTCTCAAAGTGCTTAGCAAATTCATCACAAGATAACTCGAGGTGTAAAGGCTATCACTATCAAGTACTATTCAGTTGCCCTGCAGCATCCCAAAAGAATTAGTTACATTTGATTTTAGACTTACACTATCTGAATTCCCAATGTATTACAGTCCAAGGTGTTGTGAGAAAACAAAGATGCATTTCTGTTTGCACAATGCTGAGGAAGGTATTTAGGTACAATTCTTTCAATGGCTCTGTCCATCTCATCCTTCCATAGTGTGATATTTGATATGATCACTAGGTCTGCCAACCAGGAATCCCATAGAGTATTTAGGAATTCCTTGGATTTTTCTCTATAGGCTATTTCTCTAGAGCAGGCAACTCTAATGATGTATTTATATCTCTAGAATGTATCTGTCACCAGCAATCTGAAAACTAGAAAGTAATTTATTCATGACAAAGAGATCACAGAACTATTGGCTCTTTTCTTTAACCAGTTATAAAGAATAGGAATCCAAGATATCATGGGTTGACAAGGAACTGAGATAGGCCCATGGTTGTTATAATGATCACGAAATCCTGAATCAGCTCCAGGCTTCAACCTGGATTTCAAAGTCTTCCTATAAACTCTATTGAAGAAAGGTGGAATATAACAAAACAAGCAAACCAATAAGCAAACTTTTCCATACTTATAAATATGCAAACTTCCTTAAATAAAATTATTTGTGATTCTTTCAATTTATATCTTGTCTTTTTTCCAGGAGCTGATGGTGGTGGATAAAACATTCCCTTCTCCAAATTCTCCACAACAACAATCTTATGAGATAGATTGAACAAAGAGTTAAAGAGATTAGTCCAAGAACACCTAACAAGCTTCCATGATAAAAGGAGATTTGAACCTGGATCTTCCTGGATCTTCCTAATTCAACAATGACTTCATTGCACAGCTCAGAAAAATCATTAATTTCTGAGTCTCCATAATTCAGTTTTATATCATGATGAACAGTTCTAGCATTTCTTCTCTGAAATCATAATCTGGCTTTTGACTGCAAGCCTTTGGGGAAGAGACATGTCCAACTATATATTTTTTGGGGTAAGAGACTATTCATGAAGTCAATATTATAAAAACATATAAATAATAAATGTCTTAAGCACCCAGAAAAACTTCTCTACATTTTCAGGGAGCTGCTGTACTAAAAAACAAGATAAGAATGGTGTGACGAATTTGTCTCCAGATACTCAATAGAAGCCATTAGGTTCAACAAGGAATTTGAATAAGAGATAGTGTGTTGTTGAAAAAAAATGAAAACATGATACACTTCCATTGGCATTCCATGTTCTCTTCTTTGTGAAGAGGAAACAGGTTTAATTACACGCTTTTTCAAAGTTTTGCTGTGCGTAGAAAGTCATGAGACTGGGAAACCCGTGTGTCAGAAAGCCTATCTTTCTTACAGCTGATAAAAAAAATAAAGTTCTTTCCCCAGACAGTCCTAGTTTCCTCACTCTTGACCTTTATTTCTTAATATCTCAAAAGAATTTGCTCTTGTCCATTATCTAATGGGTGGGGTTAATCAGGTGGGACACACTGTTTCGGTGGACATAGTCCATTCCTAGGCACCCCTTCCTTACCACATACTTTTTCAGAGATTTGTTTGCAGCACAATATGAGTTGGGTCACCTGAGGTAATCTGTTAAAATGGTCTGTAAAGTGAAAATGTATAAAGCCATGCTGAGCTATGTTTCTTATTCTAAATTAAACAAAATATACTGGGAGATCCAGTTGTATCAGTTTTGACCACAATGAAACCCAGCCTTGCATTTTTAGACTTCATATTGAATGCAACATCGAATAAATAATCCTCCATGTTAAAAATCTAGGTATCAAGCATAGCTCTCTCTGTCATACTAGAGTTTTTTCTTCTTTTAATACAGCTACAGGTATATAGCTATATATTAGTCAAGCACACCCCTACTATAACCAAGATATAGGGATCTTCTTAGTGAAGATAGGATTTTAGAGATATCCTTTAACATTTCTCTTTTAACTGGTGACCTGTGGATATAGTAAGTTGCAACTCCCCTTATCTTCCACAGTGCTGGCTGCAAATGATATCAACAATATGGACTGCATCAGGTCCATCCTAGGGGTTTAGGTCTACTGACAGGGGTATGGGGAGAATGCAGTCAAAATGTTTGCATTGTCAGACCAAACTGCTCTTCTTAAATCTAAAATTATTTCTGCTATTTATAAGTTTTGATCCTCCTCCCAAATTACTTCTTCATTCCTGGATTCTAATGTAGAAAAAGAAAGAAAGAAAGAAAGAAAGAAAGAAAGAAAGAAAGAAAGAAAGAAAGAAAGAAAGAAAGAAAGAAA
>JANHFL010002837.1:36688-50804 GCA_032468155.1 Oxyrhabdium leporinum | reverse complement strand
GGCCAACGGCACGATCGATTTGGAGAACATTTTTTTGGGGGGGGGGGAGAACGTGGCCGAGCCACCAAAGGGGGGTCCTAGGGAGTTGGCGCCGACCCGATTCGTCTTCGTTTCGCACGGAGAACAGGATGACGGTCTCCGCCTGACGTGGGATAATAAGACGGTTAGAGATCTGACGGCGTAAGTTTGCATCCTTTAAAAAAAAAAGGATCAAGCGTCGGATTAGGCCTTTTTAATTCGGGCGGCTACTATTGAATTGCACGCTCGTGGTCCCCTCGGTGTCAGAAAAGAGAGGCATCTGCAGAGAGAGGGAAAAGCTAGCTTCTTTCGAAAGGTTGTGGTGACAGTGGACAAAAAAAAAAGGACAGCGAGTGTTGTCGGCAGGTGTGGCTGCTCTTGAAACAGCCCCCCCTCCTCAGAAAAACACACACACACACAAAAAAAAAAAGTCGGTATTTCTATCCCTAAAGCAACAAGCAAGAGCAAACAAGGCCAAAACTGCAGGCAAAGGGCTGAAAGGAAAACAGGAGCACAGGTGTGTTTTGTTTATTAAACTCAATCCTGAAGCATCCGAGAACAAGACCCTGACAACGCGCGAGGTCAACCTTAGAGGCCGACAGATAATTTAGGAGGGCGAGAGAATTCATTTATTCATTTTCTTCGTTTATGAAGAAAACTGGAACTGGGGGGGGGGGGCAGCTCTCGCCCTTCTCTAAACTGCAAAGAAGGTTCCTCCCTCCCCTCTTGCTTGGCGCTTCGTGCCAGCGGTAGGTCGCCCGCGTCCCGCAGCAGCCCTTCTTTCTGTACGCGAGGTGGTGGGGGGGGGGATTCAAAGGGAATCAGCGACGGGGACAAAATTGGAGGCAGGATGAAAACTAGGGAACGGGTATTTGGTTATGAGTAGCGAGTAACTTTTGTTGCGACCGAATCGGGACAGAGCTCCACCGGGTGACCTTGGCGGGAACTCTTTCACGACTTAATCTACGCGAATGGTCTGCAACATGGCCATTCTGAGATCCTTTGAAGAAAAAGAAGAACGGAAATAGGATAACATTAATGGAAGGGGGGCACTTTTTAAACACGCGTGAGCTTTATTTTTTATTTTTTGAGTCACAAAGCTGTTTGGACCAATATATTTTCTCTTTGGTTGTTGTTTGGACGCTACGAGTTCCCAACTGCTCACATACACGCTACGTGAGTAGAATATGTACAAGAGTTCTGATAATATTCACGTCTGATTTGTTTGTGGAAATGTCTGTATGGCCTGATTTGGGGATCTATTGCTGTAAGATATTTAATGTTCTCCATCATTGTTACAAGGTGGCTCTTCTTTGTATTCCAGAGTTTTGCAAGGTGTGTTTAGCCACCACCTAGCAATTTATTTTTGTTGGATGCATAAAATAACACACTGAACATGTACTGAAAAAAAATCTAGGTTTAAATATCTACTCAGACGACAAGCTCCCTCAATAACTTTGGATCATCTTCAGTATGAGTGAGTGTGGAGTTTGCTCCCTGTTCCAATTCCTGGAAGCTTGACATTTAGACAAATCAGTCATCAATAGCTACATAGAAATAAATCATATTTACACACCATTCAAGAGACACAATACAAAAGATAAGAAACAAAAAGAGACACATCTCCAGCAGGCAACAGCAAGATAAGCAGGGATTAACACCAGGCAAACAAAGCAGAAAACTATATCCTAACCAAGAAACTACCAAGAAAAAAATCATACCCCCACTAAAACTGGTAGGGCAAGCTACTGTATATAAACAGGGAGCAAACCCCATACTCAACTTGCACTGAGGTTATTACCAAATTAGGTAATGTATCTTAGCTTAATTGTGAAAACAAAACTGGAAGAACATCGGCAAGCTAATAACCATGCTCAGAAAATACAGTTAAACCCTGAGCTATAGCTATTCTCTTCTACTGGAACTTTGTATCAGTGGCTCAATCCGACCTGCAGCTCACAAAAACATTTGCTTTTTAATAAAATACCTTGGAAAATATGCCATTAATTTCTTTTAATATTTTTTTTTTGCCACCATAGATTTGCCACCACTCTCCTACAAAGTCAATGTATCTTACTTTAATTGTGAAAACAAAACTGGAAGAAAATGGTAATAGGGCAAACAGCGTGTCAACTGCTTTGCATCCTAGAGAAGACAGTATTCAAATTAGGAGTGTCAGGGCCCCCACAATGTTTTGTGTGGTCTGTGAAGGGCCTTATTCCAAAAATGATGGGGATCCAGACCTTTAGGGAAACAGTTAGGAGTTTCCTAGGGTAAAATTGATGCATTTTAATTTATTTATTGTTTTATCATAGACAATAAAATACAAAACAGTAAAACAAACAAAATGGAACAAAAGCATACATTCAACCCTAACCACAAAAAAGAAAAAATAGTGTACAAAAAAAAGAGGAAAAAGTCATCAATTAAATTTAACATTTAGCATCCACCCTTGTGAAATTGGTGCATTCTTATTTATATATGCCATTTCTATAGCTGCCCATCTCAATCCAATTGACTCTAGTTGTTGGCAAGAGTTAAGGCACTCCTCTTCCCTTGTAAAATTTCACCAAAGTACAAAATCACTATGGGGCCATAACAGGAAAGCCAGCAGGCCACAGTTTTGCACTTCGTTTCTAGTAGATAACTTCTTATCAACATATTGATTTTTATTTAATTATTACCTGTGAACCTTTTCCATCTGATTCTTTTCCCTCCAAGGGTTTTATTGGATAACACACAATTAAAAGTGAAGCCAAATAAGATAATTAAGTCCATATACATTAAAACACAATTTAAACAGTTAGAAACTACAATAGCAAAAAGACAGGGGGGAGAGTGCGTTCTAAGTTACTCACAATGCAGCCATTTAACAGACTCCATGCTTCCACGGGAACCTAGGCCTGATGGCAGAACTAAGTATTAAGTATTTCTCGGAAGGCTAACGGACTTGGGGCCAATCTGGGGAATGATGTTGCAGAGGGCAAGTGCCATTGTAGAAAAAGTTCCTCTCCTGGATCCAGCCAAACAAAGCTCCTTGATTGATGGAACCCACAACATGTCCCTCGTGCCAGACCTGCTGAGATCTAACCTCTGTTGTCTTTGTTCTTAGTCACTGACTGTCTCTTCATTTTCCTCCAAGATACCAGGTCAGGTTATAACAGATTTTATGCATGTTGTGGTTACCTTTGGACTATGTCTGAACAGGAGGGAAACCACTACTGGTAGTCCTCCGCTTATGACTGAAATTGAACCCAGAATTACAGTTATAAGTCATTCCGGTTATTAAGTGGCTCATCACATAACCAACCTGATTATACAACTTTTCTGTGGTCATTAAGCGAATCCCACCATCCACAATGGGCTTTTTTTTTTCTTGAAAGCAGAAGTAAACATTGGTTTCCAGCAAAAAAAAACATAGTAAATTTCAGTCGCATGACTGCGGGACACTGCAAACAGATGTAAATGCAGGCTGGTTGCCAAGCACTCGAAATGCGATCGCGTGACTGCAGGTGGGGGGTTGTAAGTACCTTGTTTTGGGTCCATCATAGCTTCAGACAGTCACTAAGCGGCCAGTCGTAAATCAAGGATTACATGTACTTTAGTGCTAGCACACTAAGGATGACCTGGGATTGTCTTACCCATTGTCTGGGGTCAAGATGAGGCAACATCAGGTGGCCGTGGTAGAAAATGTTACCAGGGAATGCTTGTGTCATGCTTAGGTGTAAAGGAGAAAGGGCTCCCTTTGCCTTGTTTCAACCTTTTTTTTTTAATTTGTGAGATAATAAAACTTGTTTGTAGCATTACGCCGTGTAATGATCTAGGTTGTAATCCTTTTTTTTTCCTAAGCTCAGATGATTAATTCCTAATTGTATAGATATTGATGTGGCTTCCTCTACTGTCTATTATCATGCAGAGGTGTTTGCTGGAACTTCACGATATATTGCAATAGAAGAATGATTTATGCCAACCATCCTTAACCAGTTACATGCATACCCGTTGTGCTATTTGCTTTTGGAGTAAACTGCAGTGTTGTAGAGAGAACAGAAAAGGAGTAAGAAAAAAATCAAAGTAATTATAGGAAATAAGGAAAAGAAGAAAGCTTACACTGGTTTTCACGAACACCATGCCTTTCGATGTCTTCTCAATCTTGCAAACCATATTTGCTTCCACCAATTCATACATTACTTTTTTTTTTCCAGGCTTCTCATCTTTCTGTCAGCCCTTCAGATAAGCTAGGTCAAAAAACAGACAGTGCAGGGATTTCAGCAATGCTACTTGATTGTTGTAGGATACAATCATATAACCTTGAAAGCCTGTCAAAGTGTCTCTCGGTCCCATCTTATACTAAACAAAATCAACATGAGGTTATTTTGATTTTATCTTTCTTACATTTTCTTCTATCTCCGTGTTACAGTATCTCTTGTCCAAGTTCCTCCTTAAAGGCTTACTCTTTCCTCCCCACCTAAATGGTGCCTCAAACTTTCCCCAAGATGAATAGCCAGTTTAGCAACATGGAGGAGAAAAAAATGTAACACAAATTCTTGGATTGATTGGTTATCTATTTCTTCAAACGGAAGAAGATGCTAGTTATGTTCTTCTATTTTAGTTTTACTGGACTTCCTGCTTTGAGAGAATAATAAATTATTTATGGGGCCTTCAGAAAGAACAATGATAGTCCTTTGATTTTCTCATTTGGATTTCTCATTCTCTTTTGAAAAGAGCCAGCAAGCTACAGGATCGGAAAGAAAAAGGATCTGAAAATCCAAAAAGTTCTGATCACAAGATTCCAAGAGCTTCATGACTTCTTGTATTTGGCTACCAAATGAGATCCTAGGGCTTCTGCACTAAATGCTTGCTGTGACAGACTTCTCTTTTCTTAGAATCTCCTGGCTTTGCTGTAACCTTGGACAAGGATAACTGTATGTACAAATCTTCTTTGGGCTTTACTTTTTTTCTGACAAAGTTAAACTGGGTTCCTTCTTGATTTTCCTACTATTGTGGCAGCACTACTGAAGGAAACCGGTTTGTCTGGAAGGGATTCCAGTGGAAGCAACTCTCAGAAATAGCTGCTGAATAAACTACAGGTCTAAGTTGCAAGTAAGTATCAGGTGATATGTGTCACATGTGATGTTGGATACTGATGGTGGCCTAATCAAGCTGTAAATGCATTTTGAAGTTTACCACTTCAGATGCCAGACAGAGACTCACATTATTGAATTGCTCCTCTACACTGACCAACCCATTGTACTCCTCACACAAAATTGTATGCACAAATGGATATTTGTCTGGGAGAAAAATAAATTAAAACTTTCCCATCAAATTTCATAGAAATGCGGCCTTTTTTTAATGGAACAACATTCAATCACATCAGCTTTGTCCTGCAGATTAATGATATCTGTTACAGATACAAGCTCCACATGTCACGAGAATAGATTCTAGACATTTAAAGAGGTTTTGTAAAGTTGCAGACCAAAAGGATGTACTTGGTGGAGTGGGTAAAAAACACCTCATCTTGAACTGTGTCTTGTTAAATAAATGCCATAAATGTGCAAATTGTAAGTCTTCTTACAAATGACACATTATGAATTGAGAAGTCAATAATTAATTACACATTATGAATTAATGAACTGTGGATTACGAATTAACAAGGTTATTTAATGTCAGTCACAGTTCACTAAGGTTTTTAGAGGGAATGATCTGAAACTCTCCAAGGAAATGAGTGCTCACTTCTGACCAACAATACTGAAATGTTCTGTTGAATTCAATGTTCTGATGGTTATTCAGGTCGTAATCTAGAATTTGCTATTATTTGGATTCAGATCCTTGACGCTTTTTTTTTTTAAACCAAAGTTTCAAGTCACAGAGGAAGAATTTAGGAATAAGACACCAGCTGCAAATACTGTAGAGATGGAACAGATGATGATGCTAAGATCTAAATCAGGAAATCTGTAATTCAGTGTTGTCATCTGCCCTAAATTATCTGAATGCACAGACTTTTTTTCCAGATAAATAATATAAAATCATAGACTAAGTTACATGCTTTGTATAATACGGACCTACTTACAACATCATTGCAAGATTACAGAATTCCTTCAAAGACTCGCAACATAATACAAGTGATAATCATCAAGAAGATTGAAGGCCATGGTCCAGTTGCACAGAATAGCAAGGAAAACATGGACTGAATTCTTCCTCTATTGTTTTATGAAAAAGTTTTAAACTTATGCTTTTCAACAATATACCCTCCAGATATTTTAAATTATAATTCCCATGATCTTAAGCTTCAGGCTTAAAATACATATACCCTCATCATCTTGCTCATTGTAAATCGGTGCTCCACCCTGCTGAGCCCAATGGTGAGCTCCGTGGCGTCAAAGCAGGGGCCTGGTCACCACCCTGCCTGTCGCCGGAGCTTGCCTGCCTCTGGCTGCCGCTGCGGGGGGGGATCATAAAGGGACAGGCTGCGGTTGCTCCCAACTCGGTTCTGGCCGGCAAAGAGGTGATGGCTGCAGGCTCTTCGCTCCGGCAAAAAGCAGCGCCAGAAGCCTCCAGTCGTCACCTCTTTGCCCACACTAGAAGCCTCCAGCTGCCATTCCCGGCTCCGTTCCGGCCAGCAAAGAGCTGATGGCCGCAGGCCCTTCGTTCCGGCAAAAAGCAGCGCAAGAAGCCTCCAGCTGTCACCTCTTTGCCTTCTTTTTTCCCAAGTAGCCTTTTACCTGCATTCGGCAGTCAGTCAGCATCGCCGTCTCTACAGCATCGGTTATGTGACTGGGTGGGCATGGCCAACTCGATGTCACTCACAGCAAGGTGCCACCATCTCACCTTGCCATGAGTGACATTGAGTTGGCCACACCCACTCGGTCACATGACCCCCCACCAAGCCACGCCCATAGAACTGGTGGTGAAAAAAAATAGATTTCACCACTGGTGGTAAGACTATTATTAGGTGCTATGTACTAGGAGCATCAGTAGTCAGGCTGGCTGGCGACAGATACTCAACCTTAGTCCATGACATCTAGAGGATTGAAAGGTGGCTTGAAGGAAGGAGAGCTGCTTCCATTATGTCCTTATGTTCATCCTCTGTAGGAGGATACTTCCACTTCTCTGAAAAACAACTTCCTGTGTCCAGCTGTATTTCATGATTTTTTTACTGGCAAGGACCATGAGTATAAGTGAGTTTAGTGTTTGTCTCCAGCAAATTTAAATGCAATGCTTACTTAGTATACATTAATTGCCTTCCTGTAACTCTTCTATTGTCAGTGAGTTTTCTGCACAGTTTTCAATTTGGAATCTATTCTGGAATGTGGCTGTCAAGCTAACAAGAGAGGTGCACATAACTCGTAACTGCCATAGAGGATACAGTCCTATATTGTACTGAATTTTAACATCCACATCCTATATTGTTATCAGATTTAAGTGAACATCTCACCGCAGCAAGGAATAGTGGCAGGTATCTTAAAGATGACAAATGACAAGACGACGTGAGCCTCTCATCTATTTTTTGACAAACAAGAAAAGAGATTTTGACGGCTTCCTCTTCAGGCTCAGGATGTCCTTGTTCTCTATGCTCTTCTTTAAAATTAATCTTAGATATAAAGTGGGTTTAGGGAGCGTTGTACTCCATTTTTCATATCTGGATATCATTTCCAATCCTCAAGTACGGTTGTGGCATAAGGAAATTTGGCAACTGTATTATAATAGAAACAGTCCCCAAAATATGGCTTTGCCATATATGGCTACTATGTGTGATCTGTCTGTATGTGTGATCTACACACACACACACACACACACACATGCACATGCACACACATACTGATTTCATTTAAAGCATGGATGTGGAGGTGGAATATAACCCAGGAGGTCTCTTATCTAATCTTCCAAATCTCAGATAGAGGCCCCTTCCCAAAGCGCCATTCTGGCTGTGATGCTGTTCTCGCTTAGAGCACAGGAAAAAAAAGGTAATTTTCTTGTTCTTAGCAAATTATAACAGGAATGAATGAATGAATGAATGAATGAATGAAGGAAGGAAGGAAGGAAGGAAGGAAGGAAGGAAGGAAGGAAGGAAGGAAGGAAGTGAGTCTTTCTGCTGAGGTCATCTGCTGTTGAACTCATAGCTGGAGCCATGAATTGTCCCATGTCTTAGTGAAGACTAGACCACGCTTAGAAAATTGTCAGGTGCATCCAATTACAAACTTCTCTAGGTTTTCAGACTTGTAAACACCAGATTTTTTCAATGTTACAACCAAGGTTACAGAAGAAAACACACACACACACACACACACAAAACACAAAACACCTCTATCCTTGTTCCATTTGCACAGTACAATAGTCTATACAGAGCAAAAAATGAGCAAACGTATATAAAATCCAGATGTCATTTTGTTGTTTTTTTGTGTGCGTGAATTCATATGATCAAACGTGTGTTTATCTGAAATTGAAAAGAGGCTCTTTTGAATCAGATAAACCGGTGGGAATGTAATAAAAATAAAGTTGTGATTTTTACATATCATAATAATCAAAAGAGAAATAAGAGAGCTTTTGAGGAAGGCAATACATCTGATGGGAAAGGGCCTCTCAACACACATTATGGTGATCTGTGAAGCTGAGCTACAGGTATTGCAAGACGTCAGAAGATTTTTTGAAAGGTATGTGTGCCATTCTTGAAACATTTTGTTCCATCTTTCTAAAGTGAATATTGTCAGTTTCTCTGTTCTAGGGAGCATTTCAAAACTCTTGCTTCCCTCATCCCTTGGCCCACCAATCAAGAGAACTTAATATACTCAGGTTCCCCTTTATAGTCGGTAAGTGATTCCAAGACCTCTCTTTTTTACTCCTTTTGTACTCTTGATGTTTCAAAAACATGTAGAGATATGATCTGTAATACAACTAAATCCAGTATAGGTAGTCCTCGATGTTCAGCCATTTATGAATGACCGCTCAAAGTTACAAGGGCACTGAAAAAAGTGACTTACGACTGTTTTTCACACTTACGACCGTTGCAGCATTCCCATGGCCACGCGAACAAAATTCAGACACTTGTCAACTGCTATGTATTTATGATGGTTCCAGTATCCCAAGATAATGTGATCACCTTTTTTGACCTTCTGACAAGCAAAGTCAATGGGGAAGCCAGGTTCACTTAGCAACCAAGTTACTAACTTAACTGTGTTACTAACTGCAGTGATTCATTTAACAACTGTGGCGAGAAAGGTTGTAAAATGGGGCAAAATTTACTTAAACAACTGTCTTTCTTAGCAATGAACTTTTGTGCTCACCTGTGGTCATATGTTGAGGACCTCTGTATGAAATTACACATCTGAGAAAAAATGTAGGAATTCTTGTTAATAATACAAAAGAATTTGAAAGATATTCTGCCTGGATTCCAAAAATTGCTTCCAGTCCGGCCGTAGTAACGATCGTAGAGATAAAAAATGTAATTGCTCAATTGAGTTTGAGAAAAGTTCCAGGAAATGACTTAATACCCCCTGAGACAACTCTGGAAAACTGTACGGTGGTGTTCTTTTTTAATTTATTTTTTAATTATTTGTCAATTGGTATGATCATGGAGGATTGTAATCCCCATCTTTAAAAAGGGGGAAGTTATTCTGCTAAATATAAACTTCTTAATACCATGATTAAGTCTACTAGTAAACATTACCCTAGTCGCCTATTCTGGAAACTGAAGGACTGGATCTGGCAGGACAATCTGTATGTATTTATGTATTTTAAGACAACATTGGATTCTATTTATTGCAATAAGGTTCGAGCTTAACTGACACCTGCTATTTGTGAACTTTATATGCAGATACCTTATTGAAAGTTAGAAACAACAGGGACACTTAACAACTGCTGTTATCCCCTAAAAGACAGTGAACCAGGGCTTCATTCTGGCTCAATTATTATTTAACTGTTTTATTTCATTTATTTATCAATTTAGACACCACCTATTTCAAGTTGGCTGCGGTGAGGTGGCCACAGTGAATTGTCAAAGACCCTGCTGAGTTAGCTTTCCAGCTAGCCTCTGCTCCTTGGGATGTGAATAAGCTTGTGCTACATTGAAGAACTGGGCATGGCTAGTCTAGTGAAGAGAAGAACCAGGGGAGACATGATAGCAGAATTCCAATGTTTGAGAGGCTGTCACAGAGAGGCGAGGGGACAACTTGTTTTCCAAAGCACCCAAAGGCCAGACAAGGAACAATGGATGGAAACTGATCAAGGAGAGATTCAACCTAGAAATAAGGAGAACTTTTCTGACAGTGAGAACAATTGACCAATGGAACAGCTTGCCTTCAGAAGTTGGAGCTTCATCACTGGAGGCTTTCAAGAAGAGACTGGACAGCCACTTGTCAGAAATGGCATAGGTTCTCCTGTTTGAGCAGGGGGTTGGACTAGATGATCTACAAGGCCATTTCCAACTCTGTTATTCTGTAAACTTTCTGTAAACTTCTGAATTCTAGACAACTGCAGGTAGCGTACCTCAGGTGGTCACTGAAAATTGGAAGTACATAGTAGTTCAAGTGGCATACTTCAGGCTATTGAATGTTTCAAGGGCACAAAGGCTGTAATACTGGTGCATTTAAATGCTTTCTCTTCTGTGGTTGCAGAGGATAGGTAATGAGATGATCCCGTATATGGAAGAGCCATGCCCCTGAGGACAGGCCAGCTCGAGACTGCTAAGCACGTCCTTCAATGTCTTCTACGTAGAGACGTGTAATAGTTTTATCTCTCCGATATTGACAAGACTGCCAGAGCATACTGATGCGGCTGATGGATTATAATCCCTCTATAACATCGTGCAAAGGGCTTGTAGTTTATACGGCTCACCAGAAGCTGATTAAGTGTAAGCGAATTTTGTAAATTCTGAAATAACATTGAATAGATATTTACATTTTACAAATTAGTATGTGCTAAATAAATACTGATTTTTAATTAGCTCTAGATATAGAGTTTATTAATGGTTATTATAACAGTTTTTAATATTATCTCAGCTTGTATTTTATTGCTTGCATTAGCATCAGTGTGAAACGTATAACTGTAATGTTTACAGTGTTATGGTAGTAATATTAAATTTCAGAGGCTGAAATGGTTGCTCTTGTTCTGTTTGTGTAATTTTATGACTTTTTTTTTTGCTGGTCTGTGACTGAAATAAAGATTTTTATATTACTTTTTAGTGTTGTCATAAAATACACACACATAGAGAGACAGAAGTACACATACATAAGGTTGCTTATTCCAGTTTTTGACTTGACCAATTTCTAAAGTAACATTCACCATGGTAAAGTAGTGAGATTTTAGATATACCGTTATTGAAATCTCATTTCTTTTGAAAATTTAAAGCTGCACTTCTGGAAAAAAAATCTACCGTGATTATTTATAAGAACAAATTTAAAACATTAAAAATGATGGATATTAGAAACAATGTAGGAAACATACATCAGAGCGTCACAAGAAGACAACAGGAAAGCGAGTCCACAAAGATACAAGTGCTGGCCAGTCAAAACAACTCACACAGAGAATTCTCCAGGTGCAGCTATTATGCCTTGGCATGGCACCACTATATCCCTATGATGTCCTCCTTTTGGGGGCAATTTAACCTATTTTTATTTCATCTGAGAGGACTTAGGAATTACAGCACTGTGTAGTCAATCTGTTAGCACTGAGAAATTACAAAACATTCAAGGATGATCACTGAACAAAAAATTAAATCCCGTGAAATAACATTGAAAAGGGAGGTTAGAAGATGAGAAGGGATTTGATTTATGGAACTTTGTGAGATATTTTAATCAATAGGACATGGTGTCCATCTGTAGCCTCCCAGCATCAATTTCCAACTACCAGAATTCAGATGGATTGGCGATACATCCATATTATCCAATGGTTGATAACATGAAATGCTGCAGAGATTTCCTCTATCAGGCTGACCGACATCCCCTTCCACCAAGCCAGAGAGAAATAAATTCAACAAATATATAATCCAGAAATTTCAGTTGCCATATGCTTTGGCCATATGTACAATGAAAACATAGTAATAGTACTGGTTTATGACATCATTCACCCACTCCCAATTCAGGAAGAAAAAAAAAATAGTCCTTAAAAAACACTCGACATCTGCTGCACCTTATTTTATCCGACGATCACTGAAGTGATACCTTGATTAAAGTGAAGATTTGCAATACAAAGGATGGGTGGGCCAAAGATGATACCAGATATACCCCATGGGGCCAAACCACCTCCAAAGTTATTATGGAGTCCCATGATAGAGAGGCCAGAAGATGAGGGTAAGTTAGTATTCAAGCCGATGGCATCTTTTATTGTAATATGAATTGTTGCTGAGCTTATCCACTGAATATGTGTAGAATATATTTGCACTTGCATATGTATTTTTCCCCTTCTATTCAATTGTGATGGATTCTTAGAGAATGCCTGGAGAAGCCCCTGCAGTTTTTTTGACAAGGTTTTTAAGAAGTGATTTGCCCTTGCCTCCTTCCTAGAGCTGAGAGAAAGTGACTGGCCCAAGGTTAACCAGCTAGCTTCAAGCCTAATAAAAAAGGACAGTGGAAATACATTACAGCAGGCATCCCCAACCTGCAGTCCATGGATTGGCACCGGTCCACAGCATGCTGGAAACAAGCGCAAACAAGCGAGGCCCCATCCATGGGATGTAGGCAGCACGCCCCCTCCGGAGCATGGATAAACCTCTCTCCATGGAATCAATCCTGGTGCCCAAAAGGTTGGAGGCTGCTGTGTTATAGTACTGAACATCAAGAAGTGGAGTTACATGAAAATACTTTTATTTAAGGTATTTCTTCCCTTCCATTTCTTTTTTTAACAATAAAAAACAAATGCCAACTTCCAATTCCTTTGTTTTTCGAGCATCAATGGGAAGTAGGGTTCTCTCTTCATCCCTCTCTTATTCTGTTTTAGCCTTGAGCTAAACTATTAGGGCCATCATCTACAGGTACTGACAGTACTGTCAGCTGAGCAGTTTAGTACTGCTGAACAATTCTGATAGCTCTCTAGCGCAGCACTCACTCCAGTGAAACAAGAGAAGAGTGGCAGCCAACGAGGCTGAGCAGGAACTAGAGGGAAGAATTATAATGCCCACATGACTCTGCTGTGGCAATAAACATCACTCCAGTCCCACTCATTACTGGTCACCTGAGATTGCCCTTGGCCTAACAGGTAAGTGGAAAGCATAATAGATTTTGCTCACCTTCTGGCAATCGCTGGATGCTATCAGCTAAAAGTGGAAAATGCCACTCAGAAACCAGTACAGGTAAAGGTGAACTTCTAATGTCTCTCTCATTGGCTGTGGTGAAGGGAAAGTTTTGGCAGCCTAGTAAAAAGAGAACATTGCCAGGATATGCTCCTACCATAACAGAGTGTGACTGTTAAGGTAGCTTTCCTATCTCTGATTTTAAGTTCTGATGGCTACTAATTAGATTTAACACTCTTGACTCCTATACCTATTGGCTCAAAGATAAATTCAAAGAGATTTACAGCCAAGAAAGATTTTAATCACATGCTCAGCATTTTGGGGACCCAGTGCTTTGTAGTGCAATGCTTGAAATATTGAATTAGGACTAGAGATACCCCACCATTTAGATTTTCAACTCTCATGTTTATTAATTGATTATTTTTCAGCCTAGCCTGCATGGAGTTGTTGTCAAGATGAAATTAAGTAGCAGGGAGGGTGGATCATATCTATCTCCTTTACCTCTTAGAGAAAAGTTGAAATACTGTCAACAAACAATATTACAAAATAGAAAATAGAAATTGGAGGATAGGAGGAACAAATCCCGTTTTGCCTATATTGCTTTAAGACAGTATTTAAAACAGGACATTATATACCTCATGGGTTGTGCCTCTTATTTTTCATGTGCTTTCTTTAATGTTAGCTTTTCTTATTCTAGGGAGCTTTAATGCACAGATGCATTGCATTTGGTAAATATCTATCAGAGGTGAAATCTAGCTGGTTTGCACCAGTTCAAGCGAACCGGTAGGGAAAATTTTGATTGGTTCGGAGAACCGGCAAATATCACTTCTGGCTGGCTCCGCCCCTGCCTGTCCGCTCAATGCTTGCGCCCCCCCCCGG
>JANHFL010002837.1:11555-36588 GCA_032468155.1 Oxyrhabdium leporinum | reverse complement strand
TCCAGATCGATCCGGATCTCTATTTTTGGCTGCAGATGCCTTTCCTAAAGGCTTTTCCTGAAGGCCTCTGTAGCTGATAACAGAGCTCCAGATCGATCCGGATCTCTATTTTTGGCTGCAGATGCCTTTCCTAAAGGCTTTTCCTGAAGGCCTCTGTAGCTGAAAGCAGAGCTCCAGATCAATCTAGGGTTCTGTTATCAGCTACAGAGGCCTTCAGGAAAGTCTTGCTGACCTTGCAGGCCGAAGAAGTTCCTGAAGGCCTCTGAAGTGAAAAAAAGGCCAGGGGCGACACGCGTAAGTGAGGTGAGTCAGTGGATGACATCCCTCTGAAAATAAGACCTGGTGCCTTTTTTAGTGGCAAAAAAATATAAGATAGGGTCTTATTTTTGGGAAAACGTGGCCTATCTCTCCCTCCCTTCCTCCCTCCCTCTCTCTCTCTCTCCCTCTCCCTCTCCCCCCCTCTCTCTCTTCCTGTCCCTGTCCCTATTTGGATCACTTTTGTTGATCAGAGCCTGAGTCACTACACCTTTGGGAGCTGCCTCCGTTCTTAACCAGGCCTCTTTTTTCTTTCCAGCAATGGGGGAAAAGTATTTACTTGGCTAATGGAAGGATTTGAAAAAATAATGTCTCTGCCAGAGAACAAGAGAAAAGACGAGGTGGGCGCAAGGGAGGCAAATACGCCATCTAATTTATCCAGCCAGGAAATCAAGAACTCTTGCTACACTCAAGCAAAATCCATAGGAATAGAAAATCATATCTGTGTAAATCTACATTCCTAAACCTTGATTATGGTAATGTGTAATGAGAATTTTTGAGCTGCAGCCAGAGCAATTTCTCTACCTGGGAGTATAAAGGCTTTGCAGAAGTCGGTGATCCCAGTTCAGCCCAGATTCCAGTTCAGCCCAAATCCCAGTTCAGTCAAATTTTGAAGCATTAGGAGAAAGGTGTCACCAAGAAGCATCCTACTTGCTTCTGCCTGCTCCAAATGGCCTTTCTTAGAATAGAATAGACCTGGAAGGGACCTTGGAGGTCTTCTAGTCCAGCCCCCTGCTCAAGCAGGAGAACCTATACCATCTCAGACAAGTGACTATCCAGTCTCTTCTTAAAAACCTCCAGTGATGGAGTGTCCATGATTTCTGGAAGCAAGCTGTTCCATTGGTTTATTGTCCTCTATGTTAGCAAGTTTGTCCTTAATTATAGATTGCTTCTCTCTTTGATTAGTTTCCAACCATTATTTCTTGTCCTGCCCACTGGTGCTTTGCAGAATAATTTGACCCCCTCTTCTTTGTGGCAGCCTCTCAAATACTGAAATACTGCTTTCACATCACCCCTAATTCTTCTTTTCTTTAGACCAGTCAGACCCAAAACCTGCAGCCGTTCTTTGTATGATTTAGTTTCCATGCCTTTGATAATCTTAGTTGCTCTTTGAACTTTTTCCAAAGTCTCAATATCTTTTAAGTAGTATGGTGACCAAAATTGGTTGCAGTACTTTCCATGCGGTGTGTCTTGACCTTTGGCCACACTTATATACATGGCCAATCTAGATCACAAAGAGGGATGATTAATTGTTGCCAAATGTATATTGTAGGTTTTTTGAGGGGGGGAGGAGCTTTACCCCTACACCTTTCATGTTTGGATTTCCATGGCCAGCACTCCCTCTTTCTAATCACACAGAAAATTGAGCTCGTGCAACTTCTGTGCTTAGGAAACTCAAGAACTGCATTGAATTTGACTAGCATCATTTTAATGTGTGTAACTGATCAATGGATTTCAGAGCAATTGAGGTTTAGTTATTGCATCTTTGCTATACACTTCTCAGAGCCCTTGGATCCCAGCTGTGTGGGGGCCATGGTGGCTTTTACTACTCTTGGGGAATCTCTGGCTTTATATATTTTCCATAGACTTCCCTGAATGGTGTCAGGAACAAGCCTCTCTCTCTGTTGGCCATTTAATCTGACACCTCACACTTCTCACAACTGCTAAGCAGAGAACTATGAATTCAGCCTCTGAATAATCAGAGTCATCAAAAGATGGCGCCAACAGACGTCCAGGCTTTGATATCTGGAAAGATTTGAGGTTTCAGAGTCAGGGAGGGTATTGCAACTGAAAACCCAAATCTCACTCCTTGTAGTCTGGGAAAATAGAGAAAAGTCTGCACTGTCATGACCCTGGAAGTTCTTGGAAATTCTCTGTCCCTTAAGCCTCCTTTGAGCTGCAAATTAGTCCTTGGAATCAGTTCTACTTTCAGGTTTCCTTGAGAAGGAAAGTCAGACAATGGTTTTTCTTTTTCTATTTAGAAAAAATAATTCTATTTTATTTTTAAAGTAGATGATAATTGTGTTGATTTTACAAGTGTGTTTTGCCTTTTTAATCATTGAAAGCCATGCTGAGTGTTTACAATCAAATTTTAACACCAAAACATTCTGATGGCTTGGTGGTACCACAGCCCTGCCTTCACTTCTCCTGCGAGCAGCCGGGAGGCCAGGCAAGTAAGTTACTGGGAGGTGGGGCAAGGGGGTGGGTGAGGTGAAGTGAGGCTGGACGTGACAAGGAGTGGCAGGGAGAGGCGAGGTGGGGTGGGGCCAGGCATGGTGCTCCTCGACGTGAGTGACATTTAGTTGGCCATGCCCATCCAGTCACATGACCACCCAGCCACGCCTACCCAGTTGGTCATTAGGGCAGAGAACCGGTTGTTAAATTATTTGAATCCCACCACTGTACCTATCCCTATCTCCACCACTCTGTCTCTCTATACATACATACATACATACATACATACATACATACATACATACATACATACATACATACACATGTGATTCTGCTTTTAGTAAATTGGGCTATTTTTTTTTTACATGAAGACAAATGCAAATTAAATAGCACTGCTTTCTCCTTGCTGCCCATCAGTTCCTTTCCATTCTTTCCCATTATGGACCAGTTGTGTCCTTGCCTTTTTCCTTATTTTTTTTACATGTTGAAACTTCCATGTTATTGCCAGTGAACTGAAATAAAAGCCATAAATTATCAGAAATCACTTGAAGCATAATTTCTTCTGGTTTGATTTAGAAACTAAAATATAGACTACAGGTAGTCCTCATCTTACGACCACAATTGAGCCCAACATTTCTGTTAAGTGAGAAATTTGTTAAGTGAGTTTTGCCCCATTTTTCAACATTTTTTGCCACAATTGTTAAGTGAATCACTGCAGTTGATAAGTTAGTAACCCAGTTGTTAAATGAACCTGAATTCTCAATTGACTTTGCTTGTGAAAAGGTCACAAAAGGTAATCACATGACCTTGGGACACAGCAATGGTCATAAGTATGAACCAGTTGCCAAGCATCTGAATTTTGATCACATGATCATGGGGATGCTGCATCAGTCATAACTGTGAAAAACGGTCATAAGTCACTTTTTTCAGGGCCATTGTAATTTTGAACAGTTACTAAATGAACTGTTATAAGTTGAGGACTAACCTGTATAATGCAATATGTAAACAAATGAATAAGTAGACCCGTTTTTGCTAACTATGGTGGTTTCTCCATCCCCTGTGCTTCACTCTTTACAGCTGCCAGAAAGGCTCAAATCAAAACACCAAAGGACTCTTTCCACCAGGTACGTGGCTTTTGCTTGTAAGTTGTGAAGTCACCTAATATATACCAAAATATATACACGTACTTTCCACATAAGCCTTTACACTTTGCACCTTATACCAAAGATGGTTTGTATAGGAAGATACGATCATGGTACAATCTTCTTTCTTTTCTGCCTTACTAGATTTTCAGTGTAAAATTAGAAGTAGATCCTGGGAAGGAAACAAAGAGGAGCACATAAAACATTCTTTGAAAGACGTTGGATGGTTGTACATTAATCTTATATCTGGAAGCATCCCAGGAGAAAAGTTCAACAGTGGATCACTGCTCACTCTGCAGGACGCCTGAATTCTGCCTGAATGATAGTTTAATAGGTGTCATGGAATGTAGTGAGGAGGTGGGTCCCCAGGAGGGAGGGAGATGAATTCCAGAGGCAACCTAGCCCAGATATTATGTGTGAGAGAAAGAGAAGGAAGGCAACACCTGCTTAATAGGAGCCCTGGTTGCGCAATGATTAGAATATAGTATTGCAGCCTAACTCTGCCCACAGCCAGGAGTTTGATCCTCACTGGCTCAAGGTTGACTCAGCCTTCCATCCTTCCAAGGTCAGTAAAATGAGGACCCAGATTTTGGGGGGCAATATGCTGACATTGTAAGCTGCCCAGAGACTGCTGTAAACCACTGTGGGGCAGTATATAAGTCTAAATGTTATTACTATTGCTATTAATAGTTCACAGAACATTTATAGGTGGAGCTAGTAGAAGCCTCAGTCTGTTAAGATTTGTCTGTGGGTGTGAAATAATAAAAAAGTCAGTTTGGAATAATTGCCACATTCCGTGTGGGTGGGTGTAAGTGAGATAGACTTTGAAGTTTTAAAGTCAGCTAACTTTGTTACTAGGTTCAAGTTTTGCTAACCAGTCATGGGCTCAAAAGTAGTTCAGGGGAACAGGGAAAATACCCACAACATCACCCAAACATGAGAATTCACTTTGTTACCAAACAAATGTTTTCAAGACTTTCAAAAACCCAACCCATTCTTCATTTTCTTTGCAAGCTTTCTTGATTAGGGCAGCTAATTTAAGAAGAAAAATTCATGTTGCATTTTAATGGAGCTTGTTTTAATTGTTTTAAATTAATTGACTTTAATTGCTTTAATTTTCGTTACTGTGCATTTTAAAATGGACATTTGTAAGTTGCTTAGAGCAAGGATTATATTAATTTGTAATAAAAAAAAGATTGGAGACATTGTTCCTGTTAAATGATTGGATGCTAGCAATCCTTCAAGACCTTCTGCAGATCATCCAGGGATATGGTGATAAAGTCCAATCTACCTTCTACCAAAAGCTGACCTAAAATTATCTAGATGAGCTTGGCCATTCATAACCAAGAGCAACATCTTGGTGTAGGCTCTGATTAACTTTATCCTGCATTTTCCCACCAGTCATGCCTTGCATTGTCCTTCTGAGAAAACTACAGTTGCAATTTATGAAAGAACAAACCCAAGCAGCACATAAATTATTTCCAGAACTCCATCATTAGGGACAGTCAGTAGGGAGTGACTTAAATGAAAATAAAGAAACTTAAGTTATTAAGATTAGATGAGAATGTTGGTATAAGGATTCTGAGACGAATAACCAGTCTTTAAAACAAAAGTGACTTTTCCTTTGAGGAGAGTTTATCTTCTGATGACTCCATAGATATGTCCATGAAATTTTCTTGGCAGTAATATGGATGCTCTTCACCATTGCTTTCTAGTTTGTTTGTTTGCTTGCTAATTAAACTTCTAGTCTAGCATGCAGCCCTAGATTTTACTGCTAATTTCATATTCAAGAACCACCCAGCCTGACTCAGTTTTCTGAAATCAGCCATAGTGGTTTAGGAGTACTGGGACAACTACACCATTTAGTGGACAACAAATATGTTTTTGATAACATGAACTCTACGTTTTGTGCCCAACACAATATTTATGATTTTATCTCCCTCCAGGTTTCTCCTGAAACTTACCCATGTAGTCCTTTCAAATATAGAACCAAAGTCTACTCATTTGATCCTGGTCTCATCCAACCAACCATTGTAGAGCAACCTGACCTGGCCAGCTTGAAGAAGCAGTGCCCATATCAAAAGAAAATGGAAAAGGCAAAATCCAAGTCTATAAGGAAAAAGTAAGGGATGGGATACTGAGTTTCTGTTACTAGTTGGCAGGCAAGACAAATTATATTTATAGCATCAATTAACATTTGGCACCTGGAATGCAAAAGAAAAAAAAGGGGGGGTGTTTGGTTGATTACCCTTTGGTACGCTAACCACTTGCTTAGGATCATGGTATCCTTTACCCAAACAAACAGATGGTACAGCAAAATAATTTTCAACAAAATGTGTGTCTAACTTTCAGAAAATATCTTGTTTTGAATGATGGAAACAATTACTCTGAAAAGGAAATTAAACTTATCCTTTAAACTTACTGTCTGGACATTGAAAAAGTGACTTATGTTTTTCACACTTATGACCATTGCAGCATCCCAATAGTCATGAGATCAAAATTCAGACACTTGGTAACTGACTTATATTTATGACAATTGCAGTGTCCTGGGGGTCATGTGATCCCCTTTTGCAATTTTTTGACAAGTAAAGTCAATGGGGAAGCCAGGTTTACTTAGCAACCCTGTTACTAACTTAAAAACTGCAATGATTCACTTAACAATCCTGGCAAGAAGGTGCATAAAATATGGCAAAATTCACTTAACAAATGTTTCACTTAGCAACAGAAATTCTGAACTCAGTTGTGGTCATAAGTTGAGGACTACCTATAGTGGGTGCGTTGCAGTCCCATTACCTCTGAAAAGGTGTCCAGTTGGGGAAAACAGCTTCAGATAATAATATATCCCCTTTCTCCAGATTGCTCAGCTAAGGTGCATATTTCTATTTTTACTTGGGAAGCATACAAAAATATATATACCGTTGCCCCAGATTTTGATTCGGAAGTCACCTGTTTCTCTAGAATCCAGTAAGTGGTGCTATAGGATGCATTGCAGAGACCATTTTTTAAATAAAACCAGAGAACTTGGGTTATTGTCACATTCCAGGAGTTAATAACCTATTTTTTTAAGCATGCAGATTGATCTGCCTGCATGAGATCCACTTCGCTGATTTCATCCATGTTTGTATTCAGTGGACCTCTCGGTCTTGAATAACAATGGGCTGCTCACACGCAGATCGTATCGTATGCTGCTGATGGAGCACTTTCATTACCGCTTCTATTGTTTTCCAGGACATGAGAGGTCAGGATAATGTAAGGACACTAGAGTTAGGATTAATTTATTCAATGCCCCTTCAATTGACAATGGGACACTTTCTCCCCAGGCAGAGTACAGGTTTTTTTGAATGATGTGGCTCTTTTTTTGTGGTGGAAATACAACCGAGTGGTTTAAGATAGAATCATATGTCTGGGATTATGGCGAAAACACAAATGGCATGGAGAGAAACACATTTGTGTCAGGTTCTACCCTTTGTTTAGATTGTGGCCTTAACTTCGTCGGCTGTGGAATATTACTCCGTTCTTAGTCTTGATTAAAATAACCTTATTCCCACCAACTGCAGTGGAAAGGAGAAAACAAAGGGGAAGGGACTCCAGACACAAGAACACAGATGACTGTTGTGCCCACATTGTACTAGCTGAGGGTTGGATTTCAGGTAACTTGGTGCCTAAGTAGAACATGCTCTCCTGGGTACATAAACTTCATGAAATAGATTACCTCCAGATGGAGAATACAAATCTCCCAGCTGTTAACTACTCAGGAAACAACATTATTGCTTTCCATTCCCAATTCTGATGTACTAGAATAGACCAGATCTCGGCTGCAAAATCCAGACAAACCACTGGATGGTACTACAGAGATATTGAAAACTGCCATATGTGGCCTTATAGCTGAGACCTGGGACAGAGAATTGTTGTGCAACTATCCCCAACCTATCGCAAATGTCTTGGGACTGCAATGTCAGTAGTTCTTGGCCATTCCAGATAGCCTGTAATCCCAGGAATTGCCACTCCATCTCTAAATCACTGATTCCCAAATTGTGATTTAGCGATCTCTAATGGCCTATGTAAGTACTGCAGGTGGTCTCTAGTAAACATTCCAAAATGCTTTTAAAGAAGGGTACAGAAATCTTCAACTTATGACCACAATTGAGCCTTGAATTGAGGTTGTAGTATGTTGTGGTCATTAAGTGGATCAACATGTGATCTGACTTGATTTTATGATTGTTTTTGCTATGGTCATTAAGTGAGTCCCTGCAGTCGTTAAGTGAACCACATGGTTATTAAGGCATATTCAGGATATCCAATGGGCATTTTTGGTGTATAGCAAAATGTGGTCACATGACCTTGGGACATTGCAACCTGTTGGAAATGCAAGCCAAGTAGCCAAGCAGTCTAGCACAATTGTAGACATTATATAAAAATGTAAACATAATAAAAATATAAAAATGACAATTATATTTAATTCATTTAACTTTTAAAATACAATATTAAAGATGCCTGATGCTTGTGCAGTGATCCTTGTATGATGTAACGGTCCTCCATAAAAGAAAACAAAGGAAAATACAGTCAAGTGATTTTGGCTTAATGATATATGCTAAATTTTCATTTCTTAGGACACATTTTCCTTAAACATACCTTTACAAGATACAGAAATTATTTTTAAAAAATATATATTTAATGATGTCTTCTTTTTTCATTCAGGTCTCAGTTTCTACTCTCCAAATTTATCAAGTCAGCAGTTCTTAAAAAAAACGAGATTTACATTTGGAATGAAACGTTTAAACCAGAAAGGATCAAGGTTAGAAAAAAATCTGATAGTAAAGCATTTTTCAAGAATATTAGGTTTCTTTGCTGTAGGCCATATTTTCCAAGCTGACACATTCCACATTTGTTAAGCCATAAGACAAATGATCCCCAGCTAATATGGCCATATCACTTAGCTTCAACCCATCACAAATAAAGAACATCAGGTTGGGAAAAGTCTTGGTGTAAAACTTGTGCAGTGTAATAATTTAAAATGCCGGATTAGGAGTGGGGAATACCCAATTCCAGTCCTCTCTAAGCAGCTGGGTGATTTTGGCCCAGCTACATTCTTTCAATCCTAGACTGGAACTTTGAAAAACATCCCAAAATAAGATAATGGTGAACCACTTCTAAAAATGTGGCCAATAAAGCTTCATGGAGTTGTTACATAGCCAACAAGAGTCCAGACTGACTCAAAACACAGAAATGGGTGAGCTCCAATCTAAACCATGGTTGCATGGATAGGCATTGCCCTGGGTAAAAAGTCCTTGGAGCAACTTCTCCTGTAAAGCTACTGGATCTTGGCTGCAAAAATAGAAAGGTGGCAAGAAAAGAGAATTTCAAAAAATATATGGGTCATTACTGCAATCAGAAATAGGAGATCAACCAGATGGTTTAAAAGAAGCTTGGGATAATGCTCTTGGTAATCCCCTACAAGAGATCAATTAGCAAAGGTTGTGGAAACTGGATAGAATCACTTCAGCTTCAGTGTAAGAACCACAGTGGAAGATTATACATTTTTGGCTTTTGACTAAGATTGGCACATATGTATCAAAATTATTCTTCCAAAAGTTGGAGAGGTGATCAAAAAAGAAAGTGTCATTTTTTTTTCATTTCTGATAGTCATCTGTTAAAGTGATATCCTTGTGGCATGAAATCTTTGGAGAGACACTGTAAGTGTTATTACTAATCAAAGGATTGAATGCTCCTCAATGCTATGTTTACTGCACTTATTTACAGGACTAAATCAGAAGCTTAAAAATAAAGAACTTATTATTTAATCGTAGCAGCCAAAAATAATAATTACGCAATATTGGAAAACTTTAGATAATGTAAAAATTGAGTTGTGGGTTAACAAGGCCTTTTTCAATTTGCTAGATCAGGAAGAAATCATAGGCAAAGAGGCAGGAACCACAATTTTATGAAATTTGGATGGATTTTATGGTTTATCTCAATAACAATAGAGTATCATCTTGCATACTTTATATACAGTATATGGCAAATTTGCATATGTGCTCTTTATTCTCATTGCAGTAGATTGTTTTTTGTGCTTTCTGTATTTTTTCATTTTCTTTCTTTTTCCTCTATATTTTGGATTTGTTCACGTAGTTGCCTGTAAAATGTAAACCAACATTTGCCACCATCTGATGATGATCTGGTTGTTTACAGCTAAGATCTGGTAGCTGTTGCAGATTTATCATATTGTTGCCATGTGCAAAAAGAGATAGGAAAGGAAAGCTTCTCAGTTCCTCTGCAAAGGAGAATTTGAAGCTTTTTAACTTAGAAAAAGAACCATGTAGAGGTTTTCTTCCTCTCTCTCATGACATAACCTGGATTGGAGATTTTCACCATCGTCTCCTTTCCATTTTAGAATATTTTCATTTGATTGATTGACTGATGGTTGGATTGATGGATTGATTGATTGCAGGTTCTCATAAAGTCCTTGGCGTCTCCTGTGGAACTTGAACAACTCTATGCAGCTCAGGTAAAAGAAAGCATTAGATATGATCTTTATTAAGAGGGAAAGTTTCTGGAGGCCTGGAATTCATACTGCAGTGAAAACCCTTGGCTGGAAGTGAACTATTTTCCATACAGAAACATTGTGGTCTTAAGATTCAAATCCAAAAATCCCTGAGATATATAAGGCACAGATATAATCACGCACTCCCACTGGCTTCAACACGTTAGTTAACATAGAAGTTATTTATTGGGAACTATTTATTGGGAGCTAACCATGCAAGAATCCAGAAGGGCCACTAAAAGGTAATAAAAGAATGCAGACTGCTCTTAATCTTTGTTGGCATCTTGTGGTATAGAGTTTTACAGCCATGCTCTGGCAGACTGACCTTCCCTCATGCCCTCCCTCTTTCTTTCTGACTGTAGGAATCTGACTTTGTTCCAAAGCTATTAATATGAAACATAAACTTGATGGAGGTTAGGAACTGGCCTGTTTTAGTTTTTTTTGGTCTCCACGTGGAGGCTATCTGGTAATCTTGAACAATGGCCCTCCATTTTGTAGCAGCCTGATACCTTACGGGATCTTGCTTGAGAATGCTGAAATCTAATAACTTCTTATGTAAGACGTTACTATTTTTGTGCTTGCTTTACCTCAATCCTGTGAGATTTGATAACCTTGCAGGATTTCAGCTGTGTTTTCCTAATCATTAAAAAAATATTGAATCTGGGAGCAGAATGAAAGAAGGTATTGCTTTTAGACCTTCTGTCATTTGTGGGTGTTGCTCTATGCAATACGGGTAGTCCTTGACTTATAACAGTTCATTTAGTGACCGTTTAGAGTTACAACGGCACTGAAAAAAGTAACTTATGACTGATTTTCACACTTACGAACATTGCAGCATCTCCATGGTCACGTGATCAGAATTAAATTGCTTGGCAACTGATTCATATTTATGACAGTTGCCGTGTCCTAGGGTCACATGACCAGCTTTTGTGACCTTCTGACAAGCAAAGTCAATGGGAAAACCCAATTCACTTAACAGCTAACTAACTTGCTAACTTAACAACTGCAGTGATTCTCTTAAGTGGCAAGAAAGGTTGTAAAATGGGGCAAAACTCGCTTAACTCATGTCTCACTTAGCAACAGAAACTTTGGGCTCAATAGTAGTTATAAGTCAAGGACTACCCGTATAGGATCTTCATATGATTTTTGCAATTGGCCGTATGTTTACACCTATACCGTTCCCTGTCCCATTGAGTCTGGTTTGCTTACCGTGGGGCCTTCCTGATTTACAGCACATTCTGGTAACCAGTTGATTTTCAAAGTTGCGGCAATGAGAGTTATTGCTAGAGATTGGTAGGAGAGTTTGCATATTGTTATTTCGGTTCTTCCAAATGAACACCCCATTTTATTTGAGTCCTGCTGATTGCTTCAGACGTTGTATGTAGAGAACATCCCATCAGTTGTATCCTTCAAGTTGCACGTCTCCCCGAAGCAAGGATTTACTCTTGTTCATTTGTACACAGATAGGCACAGCCAGGTCTTCCAATCTCAAGAAAAATCTATGTGTATATAGTTGCCGCCTTTTGGATGGTTCATCATGCGATAAGTGACAAAGCCTGCAAGTATAAAGTCTATAGGCATGATTCCACTGTTCTCTCCACCAATCAGAACACATGTATGAGAGGGAAGCATCTTTAAAGCTCAAAGAATAGCCTAAATTAGAAACAATCCCTAAAGAATTTTCCCTTTCTCAATAGGAAAAGGACAAATCCGGCCTTTGCAGAGCCCTGTGATGAAAGATAGGAGTCCAAACCCAAGTTCTGGGTGATGGGGAAAAGAGTCGATGCTTGCTTCATTGGCATTGATTTTCCTAGTTTGTTCTTAGCTTCAGACTTTAAGCAGGATGTCTGATTTGTACAGCACAGTAAATGAATGACAAGCAGAGCTCTCTGTTGTTATTATCTGGCTTTCATTGCTGGCAGGAAAAACTTGTGGAAGTGTTCAGTGGGGCTGTTTCTTCAAAAGCAAAAAGGCATCCAGAAGTGATTTCAGAATGGGCTTCTCCTGCTCATAGGCGAGAGGGCCATTGGGAAAGAAAAAGAATCCATGCCTGAAACAGAGAAACAGGGCTAAGACAACTTGTGTAGCCAGGTTTGGCTAAGAATGAAATAAAACAAAGCAGGGATGAGGAGACCATCATGTCAAGGACCTTAATATCATGCACATAGAATCGGGACCATTCACAAGGCTGCAGCGTAGAAAATTTATTCAAATCTATACATAAGAATCTGGTCAACTAAAGTTTGATGCTAAACTGGCACCAGATAAGGATCAACAGAATTACAGGAGGAGTTGGACTTGGAATGCTTGTGGGAATGCAAGGATTCTAAACCAATGATGTCCTTAACTCTGCCCCCAGCTCTGTCTGCTCTTCTCCTACATTTGAATATTGTTTTCCAGAATCCAGCAAGAACATGACATATCTTTTTTCCTTTACAAATTCCAAACAGCTGATTTTATTGTAGAAACATTGCTGGAAGGGAACAGTTTAACTTACAATTTATGTTTCTTTCTGACATCTCCAGCTACCGGTAATTCAGAGATGAAGTATTGAAACTGGACATCAAAACAATTGTATTACCCCAAACAAACATTAAGCTCTTAAATATTTATTTTATATACTAATTTACTTATTTATAGCAAGGTGGTTTGATGGCTTTCAGACTTATGCTATTTTCTATATCATACATGAATCGTGACCCTTAAATTATAATAATTTGCAACCTATGTTTGTATTGCATGAGCTGCTATAGATTTGTACCCACTCAAATCTTGATTAATCACTCATTATTTTTATGCTTGCTTCTTTTAATTTAGGATATTTTAAAGTTATGTAAGTGAGTGCATTAGAGAAACGAAAAAAGAAAAAAAAAGGCTGACCTCACATTCTGTTCCCCTGGAGGCTCTTTTTTGCTCAGTAGGAACTTGCTTTGATGAGTACTCTGCTCAGTTCATATTAGGGATAAAATTGAGTGCTGAAGGTCTGTTGTCAGAAGAGACAGAAGAATACAGACTAATCAAGATCAGTTAAGTGTAGGTTCTTTCGTAACCTTTTTGGAGATTAGTCTTTAAGCTTGTGGCGTGTTTAAAGGCCTCCCCACCTCCAAATTAAAATAACAACAACCCTCCTTGACGTTTCCTTCTCTTATCCTGAGCTGAAATTCTGTAGGAACTGTAAGCAGCTGTCATAGACTCCTCTTTTTGAGGAGCCTGGAAGCATCTTTGGGACCATTTCTGTAGTCCCACAACTTTCTGCATTCAAGAGCTGAGTCAGTTGTGGGTGAGTTGTGAGTTGTCGGTGTTCCAACAATGGAGGTTTTTAAGAAGAGATCGGACCACCATTTGTCTGGAATGTT
Organism: Oxyrhabdium leporinum; assembly: GCA_032468155.1. NCBI lineage: Eukaryota > Metazoa > Chordata > Lepidosauria > Squamata > Cyclocoridae > Oxyrhabdium > Oxyrhabdium leporinum. The sequence goes on along the minus strand of JANHFL010002837.1, from coordinate 23,059 downwards.
ATAGGGTTTCCTGCTTGAGCAGGGGGTTGAACTAGCAAACCTCCAAGGTTCCTTCCAACCTTGTTATTCTGTGATTCTGTCAACAGCAAAGCTAGCATTTTTCTTGTTCAGCATTGAATCTTCAAAAGTCTGTTTTCCTCACTGACTGGAAGTTTCCCTCGTTTCCTGACTCCTGAATTCACGGCTGTCCCTGTAACCCCCAGATAACTTTCATTTACAAATTTTAGGGAGTGGGGACTTTTGTTTCCAGGCAATAGATGGAAAACCACCACAACACAACAGCCAAGCTGCTGAGGTAAAAGGGGAAGAGGATCCAGCTCTCTTCAGTGTCACTTACCCCTGTTCTCTGCCTGGATTGCTTTGTGCCCAGGAAGAGTTGCAAACAGATGGCAGCAATTAAAAACTGCTTGGTTTGTTATATCCTCTACATTTAGTCCTCTACTTTTGTCACTGAAGCAACAAGCTAGAACTACTGTGGAAAATGCTTAATAGAAAACATTGATGACATGTTATTCTTCCAATTTCACTGGGATATAGTGGTTTCTGAACAGAAACAAAAGAATGGTACATCTGTAGCCAGCTAGATTCTTCCTATAGTCATCACTCAGATTTCTTTTCAAAGGAACAGAGAAATGCATTCTAAAGGCACTGTAATGTAATTGGGAATGCTCTTACACTTTTGTGTAGAATGGGGGGCAGGTAGTTTTATTACTCCAGGTATAGCAGCTGATTTGAAAAAAAGCCACTGATTGCATTTTTTTCCACTTTAGTCAGTTGGAGAGGCCCTTTGATTAGCTCATTGTATGTCCATGTTTCAAGATTGTAGTATGTAACTTCTTCTAACTTTTATGGCTGGTCTTCCTAGGCTCTTGGACAACTTGGAGTTGCTGAAGAATCTGTTATATCTGCACTTTATAATATTGTAAGTATGTGGATTCCTCTTGCCGTTTTAGAGAGTTTCAGAGTTTCCTAAGCTTGCATTCCTTCCTCTCTTTGAACTGTTTACTTGTATGGTTGATGGCTAGGAAGGGTGGGAGCTGTAGTCCAGTGTTGTTGATCCATGATTTTCTAGTATTTGTGATGAGCAGCACTTTTCAAGCTCTGAAGCCATGTTGTAAAGCTCTCATAAATGGGTATCACAGTGGGAGGAGAGGGGTTTATCCATTCACAGAATGATGTGCATTGCCAGCCACAAAATACACATTTACAAAAAGGCAAACTGGATGCCCCAGCGGGCTCCCCACTACCAAATCCAGCTGTTGGGTTGCTCCCAACCACTTAACTTTGAGGTTGTTATGAATAGTCAGATCCAAGCAAAGTACAGTACCAAGTTCTATTTTTATTTTCTAAAAATGTTTCCATTACATTTAAGTGGTCCTCGAAGCAGAGCAGGGAATAAAGGATGATGATTGAGGCATGCAAAGCTCCCATTTCTTATCTTTTTGAAATGAGAAAAATCTTTAAAACAGGGCTTTCCACCCATGGCAACTTTAAAGACTTGTGGACTTCAACTCCCAGAATTCCCCAGCCAGTATGTTAAGGTTGACAAGTTTTAAAGTTGCCAAGGTTGGGAACCCTGCTTTAAAATATGTTGAAAAAGCTGGAAGCTTGCTAGGCATCAAGGAAGCCCAAGGAAGTATTAGTGTGTCCATTAGTGGAGCAGGATAGAAAAAGTACCTTCCCTTGCTTTTGACCCAGGTTGTTGTGGAGAAGGATGAAAGAAAGGAGGGACAGTGGCAGCTCCATATTTTTGAAAATATCTAGTTAGGTCCTCAACTGTCAGACATAAACATCAATAATGGCAAAGCCTTCACAGTAAATTGGCATGTATGTAACAGTGTGACCATTACAGGGTCAAATATAGCATTTCTCAGTATTATGGGCTGTATCAAGATACAGATTTCTCCTTTTAGATTCTTTTCCTGAGGGGGTGGTAATTTAAAACCTCACTCGCAGATCCCTTTCACTGCAGGAATAGATCATTACAACAGGATGCCACCAGCGACATGCCCTCATCTATCTGACTGGGGAATTAGTGTTCCTGCCAAGGACTTTTCCCTTTGACTCAGTCCTCCAAAACTCAAAAAGAAAGTGCCTTAGATTTTCCTAGCCAAAATTAACAATATGGAATTTAATAAACCGTGTGTCTGAAGGTGCCTCCAAGGAAGGGACCAATACAAAACCTTGGAACGTGCATTGTGGCAACACAACATTTCATCATTTTGACATTACTGTATTTGAAAATAGATACTTATGTTTGTGCTGCCCTTTAAACTGTGCATCATGCGTGTGGGGAAGATTTTAATGAAAAACTCATTTAGGAAACCAATAAGGCCTATTTTTAAATATAGAAAGGAGAAATAAAGGCAATAACCATACATAATTTCAAATAAAACCTTAGCCTTGCTGAATTAGTTTCTCAATATTAACTGCTTGAATAAGGTTCTGGATTTCAGAACCTATTCAGAGTTCATTGCAAAAAGTAAAAACAGAGAAAGAGCATTGCATGGATGTCATCTAATGCGCTCTCATTTCTTCTTCTGACCTTGATTGTCAATGTTACAGAACAAGAAGGATAATTGAAGGCCAGTCTTTTCCAAGAGTTTGACAGTTACTTTCCCAATTCCAGCAAACGGCCTGAGGCTTGCTAGTAAATCAGAAAACCCTCTAGGCTGAATTCACTTTTCTACTGACCTTTGCTTGGAAGATAAAAAACATAATTACTTTTAATTACCTTTACATTGGATAAAAAAGGATCACATGAGTGAGGGCTTTTGCATTAACAGAAACAGTCTTTGAACACATGATCAAGTTATTCTTTTATTTTCTTCCTTTGTGTGTGCATGCTATTGTGCCATTTGAACACTTACAGATTAGATATACACCTGACCAGGTGTGGGCTGCTGGGGGTTCACAGGGGTTTGAGCGGACCCTTAGCGAAGATTCTGCAGGGTTCACCAAACCAAATCCCATTCTTGGCTGGCTCCTCCCCTCCCACCTCTCTCCTCCCAGGAGTCTGCACATGGCCCGTTGTGGATGCAGGTAAAGTGCAGGGCACACGGAGGCTCGGGGAGAAAGAAAAACGGGCCTCCCGGAAGTTCAGGAAGGCTGGAAATGGGCCAGTTTCCAGCCTTCAGAGAGCCTCCGGAGCCCAGGGAGGCCGTTTTCGCCCTCCCTGAGGCTCAAGGGAAGCCTCTGGACCCTGGGGAAGGTGAAAAATGGGCCTCCTGGAAGTTCGGGAAGACTGGAAACAGGTCCGTTTCCAGCCTCTGGAGCCTGGGGAGGCCATTTTTGCCTTCCCAGAGGCTTGAGGAAATCATCCAGACCCCGCGGAAGGTGAAAACTCCCCCCCCCCCACTGTGGTGCAGGAGGCCAACTAGGCCATGCCCACCATGGTCACACCCACCCAGCAACAGGGCAGCAAACCTGTTGCTGAAATTTTTGAATCCCTGCACCTGACCTACACCTGCTCTATTCCACCAAGGAATAACTGATTTGATTGGAAGCCACAAAATATGGAGACTTATTTATTAAGGAAGAAACTTCAGTTTCTACATAAAAGGGGTGACAGGACAGCCTCAAAGTTGCACTCTGGGACAAAGTTTGAGAACAAAACAAAAATGGAACATTGGCATATCTTCAACTAAGATTCCAGATGAGAAGAAATATTTCTGTGGGTTCCTGAAGTTTTAACAAATGAGCCCTGAAGTTTATTGTTTATTGTGGCTTTACTACTTGAGTTTGGTTTCCTACCATTTTATGGTGGAGAATATATACACACATATGCACATACATACATACATACATACATACATACATACATACATACATACATACATACTGTTAACACAGTTTTTAAAAAATATCAGAGCGCCCCCCACAAGCTAAAGTAATTAAAAATGAAATTACAAATAAAACTAGATCATCGGTTCCACATTCTGTGACCCACAACCTGCCCCAAATAATTAAATGTGGTATTTGCCTCCAAAACGTCACTATGAAGCTCACAATAATAAAGCAAACTCCACTCCTTCCAACCTTTCTTGCCTTCGTATTTTGATTTACTCTTTTTAAAAAATTCCATCCCTCTCCACACATACAATGTGTAGACCTAGGAAATAAAGTACAAGACAAAGGAATTGTAGAACCCAACCTAATTTTCCATAATGCGTTTGGTCTCAACATAGAGCTTTTGTTGGAAAGTTTTAGTTACATATTAAGAATCACATGACTAGCCACACACCGAGTGGTGGCCTAGTGGTGAAGATACGTGCCTGCTATTCAGAAGGTTCAGAGTTCAATCTTAGGTAATTGCAGATGTTTTTCTCCTCGAGCGCAAAAAAATATTTTTTTTTTGCTTCAAACTCCATGTGGTGTCAGGAAGGGTATCCGGCCAGTAAATGCTCAGCTCCATCCAATCTCCCCGACTCTACCCTGAATAAAGGAATTGCAGGGTCTGAAAAAGGGAGTTATTAAGGATCTCACCAATTGCCATATCTGGTATAGGTAGTCCTTGTTTATTGACTGCTTTGTGTAGCAACTGTTTGCAGTTATGATAGTGACGGAAAAGTAATTTTACAACTAATCCTTGCATTTACCATCTTTCTAGGTCTGTAAAGCAAAGGAAAGATGAAGTAAGATCATAAACACAACTGCAGCTTTACTTAACAACTGCTTCACTTAACAATTGAATTAGCAACTGTGGTTGCTAAACAAGGCCTACCTCTGTAGGTGTTTTGCTCTTAGATTACAACTGCAAGAACCATAAGCCCAGGGAAGGCTGGATTTATATTGAAAATATAAAATGCCTTGAACTACTGATAATTATTTGCCCCTTGTGCACCTGTTCTGTTCTTATACTACACAGTCATCTTGGTTGGGCTGCAATGAATGAATCTGAATCCTTCCAGTTTTTTGTTTCTGTGGTGTTTATGCAGGATTTCTTTTTAGTTTTTTATCAACATTTATGTTCTCAGGTTCAAGAATGTGACAATACCCCTTTGCAGTATGAGGCAGCTCGATCTCTGGCTTTGCTTGGTGAGTGATTTTTCTTTTGAAATCATGGACAAAGAGACCTCCAGTGGAAAGACGTTAGATTGATTGGGGCTGCTGATTTTAGATTGTTCAACTGGACAACGATTTCTCTGCTGGTTCTTGCAACCTGGGGCTTTGCCATAGCGTTTCTTTAACACAAGACCTCATTATAAACAGTGCTCATTGCAGTTAGCTGCTTTGTATCATGCATTAAACCAGGTGAATTACTTTAGCTTGGAAAATACAGTTAGTCATGCATGGTGGTGGGGTGGTGATGTACACAAATATGGAAGCTAATTTAAATCAAATTATTGTAAAGTGGAGGCTGCTCCTGCCTTTGGATTGAGGAAGGATTCTTTATTGATTGTGCGATCACTCAGATGGTAAGAAATGGGAAAACAGGGATTCAAGCTGAGAGACAGCCCAGGCATAATTTTTATTGGATTTCTTTCATTGCAGAAGTATCCTCTGGACTGACATTTTCCCCCAAAAGTGATTGCTGCCTAGCAGCCATCCTTGAATGAAAAGAGAGCAATACCTGTTATCTTTCTCAGGTGGTTTGATGCCACTTCCCAGAGCACAGTGATCTAATTGAGGGGAAAATAGACAAAATATGGACCAAAGTTTTTAAAAAGTCAGCCAAATAGATGCAGTTAGGTGTAAGGTAGGTGAAATAGGAAGTCACTCTGCTGTTCCAGGCAAAGGATAAAAATATTAATAAAAGAGCAATACCCCACTCCAAAGGACAGTGGCAGGTGTCACTGCAACAGACACGTCCTCCTTGTGGATTGAAACTTAGAAACCTTAAAACCTTCTTTGCAAAATGTTTGGTGAATGAGTAGAAAAATCTGATGGCTAGTCAAGGGAGAATTTTTGAGTTTGAAAGAAAGACAAGGAAGGCAATGGCTGGAAGGAAGAACAAATCTAAGTGCTCAGATGTTTTGAAAGGGTTGTATGGAGAACTTAACGCTCACATAGAAATGTGCCTCAGGCCAATGTTCTGTACTTGTGCTCACGGAAAGGGTGAGGATTTAACTGTCATGACTTTCTGTGGCAGAGAATGCCATGTATATATGATTCTTGTTAATTTCATCAGATGCAGACAACTGTGAATATTGTGCAGCCTGGTATTTAGTGTACGATCCTGCAGCACACATTTTTTTTAAAATCAAGGCTAAAATTGGTTTCTGTTTCCAAGAAAGGAACTAATGAGCAGTTTTAGCATTGTGAATTCGTTCCATTTCTGAGTTTTAATCCTATTGTTAGAATCAAACCTTGTGGAGAAACAAAGAGGAATGTTGAGGCATGTATTTCCACATGGTCCCTGGGTTGAGATTTAAGTTAGGCAACAGCTGTGCACAGCTGGGAGTGAACCTAAGGGCAAACAGTGGGCCATACGTGCAAGGAACTGTACATAGGATTGGGCTCCATTACATTGCCCAGTGATGCACACTTCAAGGATGGAAGTCACCAGAATCCTGAGGTCCTGCTACAATATGTGACTTGAGTCTTATCGATAGCAGTTGCTGGTTTTCTGATCTATTACAGCTTTTCTAGTATATAACAGTTCATTAGTTATAATAACTAGTTTATCGAAGAGCTGTATCCTGGAGGCTGAGGCCGCTAGCCTTTGTCAGTAAAAGTGCAATTGTAATGGATGTTTCTGGCCTCTGGCTCTTTGCTGTCTGATCATAGTTCTCCTAGCCTCACAGTGAAACCTCTTGCTGAAATGATGAGAAAGGGCTGTAGCTCAGAACTCCTGTGTTTTCAAAATGCTAGATGTCATCCATTACATACATAAGCTTCTGGAGGAGACTTAGAACATCCCCCCCCACCTCTTGTTATTTGCTCCTAGACTATACATCAGTGTATTTTTCTGTGATTACTGATGAATTTTCAATGAAGGTGTTTTTGTTTGTGTGTTTTTGTTTTGCTTTCCTTGGTATCATTACTTCTTCATTCTCTGGGGTAGGTTGCCTAGAGACTTGTGTGATGAAAGTGCTAATTCGACACCTGAAAGTGGCAAGCCTGAATCGGAGAGAAGACACACTGGCTGCTCTAAAAGTTGTTCTACAAGCACGGTCAACAACACCCTCCTTGGAGGTAATATATCAGAATGTATACTGCTACGGATAGGCTAATGCTGACCCAGGCTCAGGGCAACCATTTCCTTTCTGGAATGCTACTTATGACAACACTGCTATACCTAAACTAATTCAGCTCCTCTCTCTTCACAGTATTATTGCATTGGGGCTCGATCCAGTTTAATTCGAAATCTGAAACGCTTGGTGAATTTGCAGGAACCCTTGGACAACATCAGCTTCAATGCAGCTCTTTGCTTGGGGTACCTGGACAAGTCCAGTCCAATTGCCCAAGAGACAATGTTCATGTTTTTGACCCATGTAGAGAGAAAGAAGAAGTTTCAGGTGGGGAAACTACATGTGAATGCAGAGATTTAAGCTGCATTTCTGTCTTCTCAAAAGCTTTCTAGGGTACCTCAGAAACATTTGGCCAGGAAAAGGAAAGGAGGAAAGGAGAATTAGATTTGATCTGCATTTTAATCGGAGAAGAAAGCTCTCTTGGGATTAATGATACTTCTTTTTAGAAATAGATTTTTAAAAATGATCTTCATTGTTCACGGAGAGCTTTGGTTTACCACTTGACAGCCCCTTTTCTAGTAAAAACCTTGGTGAGTAAGAGAAAAATGCAATAAAAACACAAAGCTATATAAAGAATATCTGACATGTATCTGTTCTGTGGCTCCACCCAATGGTGAATGGAAACTTTGATCCAGGCTGAATTAAACAAGACATTAGGAAATGAATTATTGGATCTCCAAGGAAGAAAAAAGCTGCAGAGGATGGAATGGAAAATTGGATCGAGGCTGTAGCATTAGGAGAACAGATTTAGCATTAATATATTCTTTGCTGCAATCTTGCATTACAAACCTGTGGTTTGTTTTTTTCTAAAGGCAGCAATAAAAAGCTAAAGACAAAAGCGTAGGATTGAAATGACAATTTTTCAAATGCAGAATGACAGATGACTATGATGTAAAAATATGTTGCCATTGGCCTTTCCCCAGCTGTACCTAACTATGGTACAAACATATTTGAGCAGCCTTGTTTTTCTGCTCTTTCCTTATGAGGTTGCCTTTATGTGTTGCCAAACTCATAATTGATGCAATTTAAAAGTAATCCCTGGCTGTTTCAGTGTTAAGTATTATTGTCCTCCTCAAGCAGACAACAGGTCCTGGCAGATCTTCCATGAGTTTTAAGGGATGGTATCAGCCTGATACCTATTGGCTACTATAGAATGGAGTAAGTACACCATTTCCTTGAACACTGTCCACTAAGGCCGTTCTTCTTTGAACTATGGGAGAATCTGGATCTTTAAAACTGGACTCTCAACATATAGTAGCCAGGTCACCTAGATATTCTATGATTTGGAGCCCTGGATCAGTCCAAATAGCTGATTAGTGCTGGTGAGGGATGACTGTCCAGTGGAGCGAGGATAAGTGTGTGTGTGTGTGTGTGTGTGTGTGTGTGTGTGAGAGAGAGAGAGAGAGAGAGAGAGAGAGAGAGAGAGAGAGAGAGAGAGAGAGAGAGAGCATTCTACCACTTGATAATATACAATTCATATTCTTCTTCCACTCATATCAGCTGTTTGGGCAGCTTTTAAATATGGGTTTAGCACGTTGAGAAAGAGTGCTAAACTCATGTTAGCTCACTTTGAAGCATTCTAAACCCAAGTCCTAAAACTGCTTGACTGTGAATTCTTGGTTCAAAGTCTGGTGGGAGGCCCTTTAACTTGGCCATATGGAAAGGTCTTATGCAAAAAGTCAAACAATTTAAAAACAAAAAGAAAAGACATTTTGGAATCTTCTTTTCTTGAGGCTTTTCAAGAGTTGTTGGACAAGTAGCTAGCAATAAAGAATCACGTTTAGAGTTCAAAGCTTAACTTAGGTAGCCTGAGGCTTTCCATGTTTTTCCTTAATGCCTTGAATCTAGAAAGGCCTTTGTGGGTTCAGCTAAAATTATTTTTCTCCTTTTCCTTCTGAACCTGGGTTACTCTATCCACATCTCCCTTCTGTAGGCTTTGATTATGCTGGTAAAGCACATGGGCGTAATGAATGCTATCGTTATCAGGAAGGTCTTAGACCATCTGGAACTCTCCCCTGTGTACAAGGTAAGAGATTTGAGCCAGTATTTAATTTTTGTTTAACTTGTTTAATTTAATTTCCTACTGATGTGCTGGTCTATAGATCTTTCTCCTACTGCTCACTTTCTTGATTTGGCTGCTTAAGATTATTGATTAACTTTCTGGCTTTGGTATATATACTTTAATAATGCATTTAGCTCTTTTGGTTTTTCAATCATTGATTCATTCATACTGTAATTCCATCTTTTGTCCACATAGAAATTCAGGTGATGTTGTAAGCATTAAAATAACTATTCTCAAAACCAGTATTCTATAGTTAAGAATCAAAAGCTTGGTGGGTAAGTTGCAGAATCGAACAGGATGGGACAGGAGAGACCTCAAAAACTGCATGGAGTCTGACTTTATCACTACTGGGAATCTATGTTCAGTTCAAGTTGTGTTTTAGACATTAGCTAGAATAATAGAAATAAAGATCTTATAGTACTTTATTCAGCATAAGGTTTCAAAAACTTAATCCATAGACAGTGTATTGGATAATACAGTGTTCTACCCACTGATTTTTCAGTAAGAGACTAACATAGTTTCGCCTCTGAATGCTTCTAAACAGGGCAGTCTTGGCTCAGACAAGATTTAGGTCCAGATCTCTTTATACTAATTTTTCTCTTCCCTCCCCCAGCTATGTTGGAGAATGAAATCTTCTTCAATGTATTTGAATGCTTACCGGGTTGAAGAACACTGCTATAAGCTTTTTGATAGGAACTAAGTACATTAATAAAGAAATTTAGGTGGATTATATTATTTGATAAAATCAGAAAAGAGAGAGCTTAAAACATCTTCCCTAGAATATTATAGTATTATTTACATAAATGCATGAATCAATGGCTTCTATCTAATATACTAATTTATATGCCATATTTCAAAACCAACCACTTACCTCACAGAGTGACTCTTGGTGGTGTATAATTAAATAATTAAAAAGAACTGTGGTCTAAGAAAAGTGGAAAAAGAATTCAGTTTATAGCCTTTCTGCAGAGTTACTTAATAAATCTGGATTTAGTGGGTGACATTTCTAGGAAAACTATGCCTGGTCTAAATCTAAATGCAAATTATGATGTTATAAAGACGTGTGTGTGTGTGTGTGTGTGTGTGTGTGTGTGTGTGTGTGTGTATGTTTGTGTGTGTGTTTGTGTGTGTGTATGAATATATATATATATTCCTTCTGGACGTCCCTCATGCATATATTTGTTCATATGTTTGGCGCATGAACAACTGTGGATAATAGGAAACAGCCATTCTGCTTAATGCAATTTCTAGAAATGCAAAATAGTTCAATAAGGACCAAGCTGAAGAAAGCTTGTGCTGAAATCCAAATCCCATTACTAGCTGAGTAGTTGACATTCCTGTTATCTCTTTCCATTCAGCATCGTGTTGATGCCACATACTTGTTGACCATCATAGGCCTTGAAATAATCCAACAGGAAGGACTAGAGGATGATGTTTTTAATGTGCTGTTCAAGAAGGTATCTGATGAGCCTTTTCTGGTAAGGGTGAAGACATTTGTACCTATCTACCTACCTACCTACCTACCTAGCTACCTATTTGATTGATTGATTGATTGATATATTGGCTTTCCTCTAGTAGCTCAAAGCAATGTACATAGTATTGTCTCTGGGAGAGTTGAGAGAGGATTGATTGATTGATTGATCATATGTACACGGTTGCCCATTTTGCAAGAAGCAACTCTGAGAATCCAGCTCAAAATAACCCTGCGAGTCTCCATGCCTGAAAGCAGACATGGACACGGACCTCTCTGGTCCTAGTCTAACTTTATAACCTCTATATCATCAAATTGTGATGGTTCATTAATGAGTCTCATTATTTTTTCTTTAGGACTCAGTTGGGATCAGAGGTCCTCTCCCTCTGTCCTTTGACACTTTTCTTCCTACCACATTTACAATAGACACCCTTTATCAGTCAAGGGAAAGGCAAGGCTGTCTGAAGTTCCACTGGGTGATTGCTGCTGACCATCTAGCCTTATAAGTAGATCTCCTTGTGCTAAGCTAGACATGGAAATGGTTCCTGAGAAGGTTCAGGACCAGGCCCTCCAACCAACTTGCTCTGCTGGTTTGGTAACAGTATACCTGTTTCTTGCTAATAGCCACTCACAGAAATAGCTCAGCATATTAGAGATGACATGATAGCAGTATTTGAGGGGCTGCCACAAAGAAGAGGAGGTCAAATTATTCTCCAAAGCCGCAGAGGGCAGGACAAGAAAAATGGTTGGAAACTAATCAAGGAGAGAAGTAACCTGG
>JANHFL010002836.1:115747-134357 GCA_032468155.1 Oxyrhabdium leporinum | reverse complement strand
TAGTTCATTTAGTTCCTTTGGGGACATACTGTACATCTTTGGTTTGGGAAGTTTTGCTCCCAGCAAAAGTTCAATAGTGCAGTCCGTGGTGCGGTGGGGGGGAGTTCGTCAGAGGCCTTTTCACTGAAAACCTCTGCCAAGTCTTTATATTCCTTAGTAATTGCATTCTCTGGCATTCCCCACCAGGGCTAGTCATCTCTCCCCCCCTGTATTTCCTTTTCGGTTTCTGCAAAAGTAACATGCATCTGAAAATGAATGGAGCTTTTAGTCCAGTTTATTCTAGGATTCCATTTCTTTAGCCAAGCCAACCCCAAAACTAAGTGCCATTCCATTCCAGATGCTACAATGAATGTAAGATTTTCCTGATGATTGTCCATAGTCATTCGTAATGATTCTGTAGCAAAAAGGGATGGCTCTCCGCCTGCTATTGAGCCATCAAGATGGCAAAGTGATCGGGGTTTTCAGCCTTCTCGGGTGTATCCCCAATTTACCCGCCATGGGTGGGCTGATTAAACACCTTGTACACCCAGAGTCTAGGAAAGCAGAGACGTTTACCTCTCTATTTAAGCTGGATATAAACAGTCTCAAGGGAAAGTGAGTGGTTTGATGGGGTTGCTTACCAGTGGTTCATCTTCCGAATCACTCCCAAAAAGATTCATGTCCTCTTGGGGGCTACCTGGAGTTCCATCTCCCAAATGAGGAGTTTGAAACTCAATGGTCCCCTTCCTTCTCAAAGCAGGTTTGGGCCTCTGTGGTCCAGGTGTTGCAGGTCTCATCCCCTGTGGCCATTCTGGTCTTCTGGTGGGGGCTTTGGAGCGACATTCTACTGTGCGATGCCCCTCCTTCCCGCATTTGAAACAAGTTGGAGCCTTTGGGGGGGGGTAGGCAGCCGGTGATCGGGATGGATTGTATTTCCCTGAGGAGAGGATCTTTTCCAGGGGTGTTTATTCCTAGCCATGTCAATCTCCGCTTTTTCTGTGGTGAGGTGCCACTCTTGCAGTTGATCGGGGATTGCTCTTGCCTCACAGGTATTGTGGAGTTCATTGCTTAGCCCATCTTGGTAACAGCTTACCAGGATATCTTCCGGCCAGTTCACGCAGCATGCGAGCTCCCTGAATTCCATATTCTCCAGCGGACCGTCTCCCTTGTTTAATGGCCTTTATTCAGTCACAGGCTTTTCTGTTGGCTAGAGGGTCTTCGAACCTGTGGCGTAGGGCCATCATGAAGTGGTCAAAGTTGAGCTATTCCATCCATCTAGCTGCCATGCCTTCCAAAGTGAGGGTCACCACTTGAACTCAGGCCCCTTGGGAATGTAGATCACGCCCATACTCTTGCATGTAAGTGAGTACGTACACCATGAAGAACCCCAATTGCTGAGGGTCTACATTGAACTTTACTCCCAGGAGTGGCATCTTCCTCTCCATCTGCGGTCCTCTAGGCAGCATGGGTGGATTCACTGCTGCACGAATGGCTGGAGGGGGATCCGCGGCTGTACCTGCCAGAGCCCTGACGACTGTGGCGGCTTGGTCAACAGCGACTGGGTCTAGGGTGGCTGCACCGGCAACGTCGGTTGGCACCACTGCTCCCGTACCCCAAGGTGATTGTTCCCAATCCCCCCTGAGGTTAAGTTTGTCAAGTGTTTTCATTCCTAGTCATGTGATGTGCCTCTGCAATCTATCTTCTGAGGGGGTCTGTGAAAATTTTCTCCGGGTCGGAGAGGGCTTCCAACACCATTTTCCACCCAGGCTTTCGGCTGCCTTGGGTCATAGTCGCACCCAGCTGTCTTTCTGAACGACCAGCGAGGCATCTTCGGCTCTCCTCAGGGTGTCACTCCCTCTCCTGGGGGGGGCAAGTGCCGGGCGTTCTTCTGGTTGTGGGGTGGTTGAAAGTTACTCCCGGGCTTCAGCTCCCCCTTGCTTGTTGCTTTGTTCAGACATCGTTGCAAGGTCCCCACGTTGGAGTGAAAATTGCTTCTCCAGGTTGACCGTTTTTTGCAGAAACTGCTTTATGTCAGGTCTTTCCTCTCCTCCTTATTCAAGAAAGCAGAACTCTTGAAGCGAAGTATTTCAAAAGGATACTTTTATTGAGCAGAAGTGATAGCAGGACAAAGTGAAAGCAACTTCTAAAGCCCTTTAGACAATACAGTTAGACTTAAGGCACTTGAAACCCCTCCCTATAGTCCGATGTGTATTCAGCCAATCTACAGGTGTAAAGATGTTATACAAACGGTAGTCCTGAGGAAGAGATAACTCTGCTTTCTCAGGAAAATGAAAGAAAGTGGAAAACGAAAGTGTAGTAAACCGAAAGTATTCTACATGATCTCCCCCATCCTCCATCAATTGAATGGCAGTATCACTTTGGGGATCTGGCACCCCTGGTCTACACTCTTGGGAGTCCTGCATTTCTTATGCCTTTGGTTTGTTTTCTCTAGATGATGCAGTCATGAATATGCATGACTGTCAGATAATGTCCAGGTGTAAGTCTATGAATATTCAAAATCCATTGTTATGTGCAGGCATAAATCTATGTTATCTCCCCCTGAATGTGAAATTGCCCATGTAGCCCTTGAATTTAATATTCATTATCTGATAAGGTTCTCAATTACTTATAAGTAACTATCTCACTTTTTAGCCACTTGATCAATCCCATTCTTTTGCTGTTCAGAACTTGACAGGCTGGTCAAACTGTAGTATGTAATTCAAGCAGCATTTTCTCATCTACAGCACTCAACCTTTCCTTTCTTCTCCTCTTCATCGCTGCTTGTTTTCCCTAACAGCAGCAAGGGAAGCAGCCATCTTGATCTTGAGTGAAAGCAAGTGAAGCTAAACTTTTTGAAAAATTCAGAAGTGAGAAAAGTGGCGCACACTCCAAATTGTGTATCTGTTTCCTTTTACCTGGAGGTAGCTTTGTGCTACCTTCAAGGGACAGCCATCCCCTAAGAATGAATGTTAACAATGTTAATAATTGTTAATTTATTTATTTCTTCATGTCATTGCTGATGTGATCTCTGCATTTTAGATAGTCCTAGAATTATAACTCATTCCTTAGCCAACATAGCTTACAATAAGAGGAAACACTACTAAACTGTGTTAATAGAATTAGCTTAATTTTTAATCCTATAAGATTTTAGTATTGTGTCATGTTCATTTTAGTAACTATAGCCTATCTGTACTGTAGCCTTTGTGGGCCTTTTGTATATCTATTATGTGGCATGTTTGATGGATTTATTTGATTTTTATCCTACCTTTATTATTTATAAATAACTCAATAAATAATACTCCTTCCTTCTATTTTCCCCACAACAATCCACAATCCTGTGAAGTGGATTAGGCTGAGAGAGAATGACTGCCCAAAGACACCCAGTCAATTTTCATGCCTAAAGCAGGCCTAGAAATCAGTCTCCTGGTTTCTAGGCTAGTACCTCAACCACTACAGCAATGCGCAATAAGCACTATATTTAATGCAATATGAAAGCTGGTACCAAAGACTTTCATACCACAGGTAGTTTCTCTGGTCATAGATGTCCAGTACTACGTACTATATTTATGCTTTAAAAAAAACAGAAGGGAGTAATGGAATGGATTCTATCTCTCTGAACCCTCAAGTTTCTGCTTCTTGCTAAATTAAATCACCTGCAATGAAAATAAAAGGCAAGAAAACAGATAAGTATCTTAATTACTATGGAACATACTAATTACTTGAATTGTCTCATCAAAGCGGTTTGGAGAATATTTGCAAATGTATTTGGAAGAGGGGAATTCTAATTGTCATGCAGAATTGTTTTATGGTACTATTTTATCCTCAGTGTATGCAAGAACAAAACAGAATGAATGGTATCAAAATAAATAAATAGTAGGCAAAATGTCTGTTATAATATATGCTACTTGATTGTAAACTAAGAATCCCTCTTAGCTAGTTAGAGTTACAGTATTGCAAGACTTAAAATCCACCTTTTTTTGTAATCTGATTTATCACATTTAGGGAACAACTCCCCAAACCTCCTATAGGCTGAAATAACAGGTTAATGACCATTGGACTTTTTTGGGGGGTGCGTGTGCTCTTTTCCAAGAGACAAGGCTTTGGGCTGGAAGGGTAAAATTGAAGTTGGATGCTTTCATTCTGTAGGCAAGACCTGCCCAAGTAATGGCCTGCAGGCCATATGTGGGCCATCAACATTGTAGAAAAAAAATCCCTCAATTCACTGCCCCCAAATGTTGTCCCTGCCAAGAAGGATCTGCCACTGCCCTGAGAGGCACATAGTGGAGCATCTTCAGGACTAATCAGTATCAGTTCCAGCATTCCTGCTGCCCTTCTTGCTGCTGAACAGCTAATCAGCATGCAGATATTCCTTGTGGCTCACAATTATATTGATCAATGTGTGGCACTTTCCCATCTACAAGTTGTGCTCTAGACTCTGAAATGGTTTGCCTGATATTTTCATAGGCTTCAATAGGAGCATAGCAGAAGGAAGTTCAGGCGGCATCAAAGATCCTTAGCAATTCTAGCTGATTATTAGTCACTAAATGCACTGAACATCTGTTGCCTGCGGGGTGTTGGAATTATCAGAGCACTCCATTGCCAAAGTATTTCAAATTAACCTTATGATTACTCTACTGTTGTAATCAGTTTATAAGAATGCTACGATTTTGCAGAGCTTGTTTTAATTAGCTAGTACAACAGCATATGACAAAGACTTCTGCCTTGGCATAGACCACTGTCCTAATTACCAATCCCACTAAGAACCATTTAACTACTACCACCAGTTAACAATCAAATTCAAACATAGGTTAGTCTATGTCATGGGTGTTATACTTGTGGCCCGTGGGCCGGATACGTCACGTGCTAATCATGCCCATGCCCGGTTTAGCAAAAGGGAAAAAAGTCGTGATACATCACGTGATGACACCATGATGATGTGAGTTTGACGCCCTTGGTCGATGGCACTCTCTGGGCTTGCTTGTAACGCAGAGAGTGCCTAAGATTCCACATCACAGTTCAACCTTGAGTTACAGATATAGGTTAGTCTCTTCCAATTTCAGATATGTTGGTTTATAAACATTTTCAGACCCATTTAAATGATCAATGCATAGTTTTACTAACATTGATTGGTTGATCAATTGATACACCATTTCTGTATCATTCAATATTCAAAGTTCTTTGGAATTTCTAAAAACATCAATATAATCCTAAAAGCTTGGATTACTTTAATTGTTACATCTTAATTTAAAAAGATTCTGGATGCTTTAGTTCATTGATCTATATTTCTGTGTTACTGAGCAATATTTTTAAAAGTCCATTTTGATTGTATTACTTCATGTAGTGGTAAGTACACTTTCAGTTTTCTGCTGTGTTAAAGCAGGAAACACATGATAATTACACTGAAGAACACCAACACTGACATTCCCTAAATTCCACTGTAAATGTTACCTAGTCTGGTAACCAAATATTTGGAAACCAACTCATAAGCTTGGAGAACAAACTTCCACCCGTATCCTCCACCTGAGCTACAGATATTCGCTACTATCACAATTATACTGTAGATGAAGTTTTAAATAGGCCTAATCTAGAAAAAGATAAAAGCCCATTGCTTCCCCATATGTATATCCAGAAAATACAAAGCTTGCCAACATGTAAAGCATAGCACAGGGTATTCTGCTCTATCAGTGTTCTGTACACCCCCCCCCAAAATCCACTTATTAATAGATTGTTAATTTCTGCCTGAAGTGAACTGACCACAGTAAAATAAAATTTGACAGATTATACAGATTATACAGTACTGCAAAGCAGCTAGAAGCAGCTATCGTTTAAAGAGTCCTTCAGAAATAAATGTTGGAATAGGATTTTACAATGAATGAATATTATTATAAGGTGGATTATATTTGTCAAACTTTTATATGGAGGTCTATGATTGTATGAGATTTTGCCTGTTCAGACTGCTGTCTGTTTACCAGCCTCTGTCCTTAGGGTCAATGCTGATTTCCTTTCTTCTTTAAAAAAGCTGGATCAGATAGACCTGGGGTTATGTCATCACAATGATGTCACGTGACATATTGGGACTTTCCCCCTTTGCTAAATCAGGTGTGGGCGTGGCCAGCGCATGACGCATCTGGCCCACCGGCTGGGAGTTTGACAGCCCTGAAGTAAACCATCAAAGAGAAGATAACAGAAAAAATGTGCTCTCTGTAAAGTATGGTACAATTTAGGGCCACCATTAATATCTCTTCACAACATTTGTTTTGTAAGAATAGTATAAATTAGGGAAATTTATTTAAGTTTAACAGACAAGCGTACATATTTTCAAATTATAATTCTCATCATTCTATAGAAACGCGTATAATAAATTGGAAATGCATTAACACAGTATACATTTGTGAGATAGATATACCTATAGCAGCATTTTTAAAAATTTATTCTCCCTTCCTGCCATCTCCCTTTCTTTTTTCTTTTTAATAATTTTATTAAAGATTGTTCTATAGATAAAACTAATACAGTCTGTTTCTCTCTCTCTCTCTCTCTCTCTCTCTCACACACACACACACGTGCTAGACAAAAGAAAAGAAGAAAAAGAAGAAACCTAATATATATTGATTTGACCTAAGATGGGCAAACATATAAGTGTTTTAAATACACATTTTAATGTTTATGTTTTTAATAGATTTATCTATTGTGCAGTTCTTTATTGATATTGTTTTAATTGTTGATTGGGAGCCACCCAGATTCAACATAAGATGGGAGGCTATACAAATGTTTTAAATAAATAAATAATGCTCGATGTAGAAACACATGAATTGGCATCTGAGTGGCAGTCTCATAGTAGTTCTTCTTCCAGGTTTTGGATGTTTTAGCCCTCTCCTTTCTCTCTTTATATTTCTGCCTCCTTCTCAAGTGAGTAATTTACAAGTCAAACCAGGGGAAGGATCTTTGCCCATTTGTTCCTCTGTTAGGTTTGGTGTTGCTCACGTCTACAGAAAAAAGAATGAAATATAATAATAAAAGTGAAGAGGAGAGAGCATCCATTTGCTGCATCTCAAAATCAGACTGGCTACAAGCCTTCTGTCCGCAAGCCTAAAATGCACTTATACGTACACATAAATATACATATACATTCAACTTGGTATAAATAATTACTTAAACTTTGTGGTTATTTAATTTCCATTGATTTAGATTATGCAATTGTTTTTTTTTATGATTGTACATTGTTGTGTACACATGAGAAAGTATTGAACGCATGTTAAAAGAAAGAAATATTTCATTCAAACCATTTTGAGATGGTGTTTAAGAAGGGTCAAATGAGATTGCTGTAAGTACTTGTCGTTGTGTATCCTGAAAGGATTTACCTCTAGCAAGGCTAAATATATTCTCTATGGAATAATAACAAAGGAATGCAATTCATTCAGATATTTATTCTCAAAACTAGAAACTATTTAGATCACCCCTTCATGTCTTCTCACTACTTATTTGTATGAATGAAGAAACTGCATTACATTACCAGTGAATAAGAACTAGAAGCACAACATACTGTTGAAAACAACCTTTGAATTCCTTGGCTGATGATGGACTGAACCCTAACCCTAACCCTAACCCTGTCATTCATTGTGCTGAGGGAATCAATGTTATCATTAATAAAACAAAAAAGGGATAAAGACCACTGACTTATGCATTCTGATATCTGTTAGAATATCTTGCACAAAGGGTATCTGCATCTCAGAATATCTGATAAGTTTTCTTCTTCATGCCTTATATTTCTGTTATAATATTGAAATCTGGTGGAGATTTGTCTTGAGGCTCATGTAGTTGCTAGGGCAGGAATCCAAAGAAAGACATTCTTGGGACCAGCAATCTAATTCAAATTCCCTTCCAGCTTAGCTATGGCTGAACCTTAGAAGCAAACAATTCCAATGGAGATTCTCAATCATCCAGATCATGGCTGTCAATTCCAACTGAAGTCTGACAATTCCAACTGAAGTCTGACAATTCCAACTGAAGATATACCAATTCAATCTAGGACTGCAGAAGCTGGAATGAGTCTATCCTGCTTAATGTTATTGAGCAGGTAGAAGTCATTGGGAATAGACAGGTTCATGAATATCTAGGCCCTCAGCAATGTAGAACTGTAAAAGAGAATCAGCATCTTGAATTGCAAACTGGAAGCTGACCAATAACCACTGCAGTTCTGAAAAGGGGATCTTATATGGGAGAAGCCAAAATTGACTGGCAAGTAAAAGTTTCATATATTGGGTAAGGGGTTGTTTTGAGAAGTTGGGAGAAAAATAAACAAAGGTAAAAGCAAATATATGGTGCCACAACAGTGATGTAACATTAAATAAATAATAAAATAATAAAAGTTATATAGCACTCTTTTAAAGTATATATCAATAGGCTGTTGGTTATGACAGCATATCCCCCATCCCAACTTGTTGGTTTCCAGAAGGCCTTGAAGAACTGGCTTCTCACAAGTGTTGGGGAAGGATGAGGCTGAAGTGCAGAAAGGTGGTATGTTGATAGTGCCTAGGGTGCTGTGAGTTTTGATTGAGGCTGTTGGGATTTGTTCACTATTTTTGCTGTCTGTTGAGTCACCCAGGTTTGTGGTTGCAATATGGGTGGCTATATTAAGATGAATAAATTTATATGTGTATATGTATGTGTATGTGTGTGTATGTATGTATGTGTAGACAGACAGACAGACAGACAGACGGATAGATAGATAGATAGATAAAGAATTTTGGTGCTATCTGATCTTGGCTAACACTGAAAAAGCTAAGCAGGGTTGGACACTTGGATGACATATACTCAAGAAATTCTAGGAGTGAAGATTAAATTGGGAATTTTAAATAATCCTGGAAAAAAGCAGTGTAAAATGTGTATGTAATTTGCACACACATAATTACCAGTTATCCACAAATTGGATTTAGTTGTATATAGTCTCTGCTTGTGAAGGTCCTTAGTAGCTTAACTGCAATAACAATTTGCAAGGATACAAGGAAGAATAATACAATTGTCCACAAAACAATATTCCTTTTAATTGATGAGAAAATAAGATAACTCTTATATGCAGATCTTTTAATAAATCAATTCATTTATAAATCACTTCATGAGATCTTTTTTTCTTCACAAGAAGTTGGAACTGATTGATTGAACCTTTTTTTTTTAGTCCCATAAACTTTTGTTTCCCTGCACATGATGGTGAGAAATGTGACCGAGAAATGCAATGGAGCTGGAAATCAGGTTAGGAAAGAAATGCTTGGGGAAAGCGAGGGCATCTGGGCACCGGGCAATGAAATGAGTCCATCTCTCTCCAGCAGCTGCGCAGGCCTGGCAGAGGGAAGGCTGGCATCTACCAGCACTTAAACACAGCGGCATTCCAGCTCTGCCTAGGAAGGGGCAGCCAGTATAGGCGCTGCAGGCAGGATGCCTGTTCATGTCAGCACCCTCCCTGACCGTCTGGCACTCCGTCGGTGCTTTGGCCCTGGGATGCTGCCTTATGTGCAGGCCTGGCTACACCGCCTGCTGTAAAGTAAGATAGTTTTCACCTGAGTGACGTAATTAAAGGCACTGTGTGTCTGTTTGGTTTGCGTTGCTCCTCTCTTGGACTTTTGGGAAGGATTTTTTTTCCCCCTGCCTGGAAGGAAGTTGAACGAAAACCAGATGTGTTCCAAAAAACACAGATTTATCATAACCGGGTTGCTGAACTCAACAAAAAAACCAGTATCAGTTCTGCTGAACCAGTGTGTACCGGCTGAATCCCACCACTGGACATAGTAGACTACTTCATATATTTTGGCCAATGTATTTCAATAGAAGGTGATACAATAAAGGAAATTGAACAGCGTGTTAAATGGGGTTGGCAGGCATTTAGCAAGCTAAGCATAATTTTCAAGAACAACCTCTCCCTATGCCTGAAGAGAAAAGTTTTCAATCAGTGTGTGCCACCTACTCTAACACATGCTGGTGAACCATGGACACTAGCTTCGCAATTGATACAAAAGCAACGAGTGCTGCAAAGAGCCATAGAAAGATATATGCTTGGCATTGTAAGACAAGATAGAAAGGCCTGCACATGGATTAGAGAACAAATGAAAGTATACAATATCATCAAGAGAGTAAAAGAATTGAAATGGAAATGGGATGGTCACATAGCAAGAAGAACTGATGGCAGGTGGACAAGGCAGTCATGGAATGGATCCCACTTGTTAAAAAGCGTCCACAAAAGAGACCTAAAACAAGATGGATCGACAACATCAGCAAGTATTGCAGGCCCAATTGGCAAAAGAAAGCTCAGGACCATATTGGTTGGAAACATGTGGAAAAGGCCTTCATCCTACAATGGATAGACAATGGTTAAAATGATGATGCTGTTGATGACACACACACACATACACACACACACACACACACACACACAAAACTCTCTCTGTGTGTGTGTCTATGTATGTGTATGTATACATTTATATTTATATTCAACCTCTCAGCAAAAAACAAAAACCCACCCATAATCCCTTGCATTATATTATTGTACCACAATATTATTCTATCCCTCATATGAACAAATTTCAGTTTCATCCTTTAAGGTCTCCACCAAATAATTCTATTCCTGCATATTTAATGCAGCATTTCATTTGGTGTAGTGCATTGAATATGAATTCATGCCAATCACCTGCCATATACTTTTAATTCTTTGATGAACCTGTTTCTTTTTTTAAATTTTAATTTGCCAAAACAAGATGTTCTGTATACTTCATGTACTATCCAAGCAGAAGGCTGAAAGAAAATCAAACTGTCCAGATGTCTCCAAAAGAGACTTGGGGATCTAGAACTTAATACTCATTCTATTTTGCTTTCTATGGTTGTAGTGCTGCAGCCTTGATTACATAACGCAGATGTGAAAACATTATTAGTATTATCAATAAAGGGGAATATTTGTAGTTCAGGGTTGAAATGAGGGGTCCTTGGTGCTCTCTGATGTTGCCTGTTTTCTTGTAGATGTTTCATTACCCAAATTAGTTTACATCATCGGTGCTATTATTAGTATTCCAGTAAGTGGCAGTGGCAAAAGTTCCCTTGAAGCATTTCAATTCATCATAGGATAGGTTGCTATTATAAAAGCCCTAAAACATGTAATTTATTTGCAAATCAGAAAAAAAATATCTAGTTTTTCACTTTACAACTTGCTCCTTATTTTCCTACAGTTGAAGCCTGGCATGACATGCATAGATATGAATGCTTGGAAGGAAAGTTGCCAAGTTTTCTTCGTTGAAATATGCTTGTTACCTATATTTGCTGTTCCGTTATATCATATTTATTTATTAAACTCATTCCTTGCCATAGGTCAATATTCCTTAAATTGTTTTCTCTCTCTTTCCATTGCCATAAAAATGCATTGAGAATTCAGAACAAGAAAGCAAAAGGCATGTTCCCGGCATGTTCATTTTTTTATACTGCTGCGGTACTACACTCAGCAGGACCAATCCTAAAGGGCTGCATTAAATTTCCTTCACAGTTATTTTACTACCTCATTTTCGTTTTTAATGTTAAATGAACTTACTGGAAGTAATACATTCTTTGCTGACAGCCTCTGAAATTTACCTCTCTTATCCACAGTTATAAATGCACAATGATGGTTCCATAGCTGTTGTGTTCTTGTTTAATAAATGTGACTTGTATTTCAGGGTCACCTGAAGTGTTGAAGTCCGACATCCAAGTGTTCAAGAAAACCTGAATACCAGAGTTTGTCTACAATGTGTCCAGTGTTGTTCGTATTTTTCCCCGCAGTGTTGCTTGCTTGGTTTATTTATGTTTGGGTGTTTTTTTTCCTACAATGCCATATTCCAAAATATCTCCAAGTAGGATTTTGTGCAATTTACTCTGGAGTGCTAGTGACTGTGTGATACACAAAAGCAAAGTTGTGCTTCCACTACAGTATCTGCTTCTCAAAAACGTACAAGATGCTGTTCTGTAGTTTTATTAGGTTTGGGGATCTCAGCAAGGAGAACCTATATGCTCACAAACATATTACTATGATGTTGCAATTTAACTATTGTATTATTTAATTATATATTTATAAGGCTCAGAATGTTTTAAAGAAGGCTTGGTGCAGTGCTTAAGACACTGAGCTAAAACTGGAAGAATGTGAGTTGTAGTCTTGTTTTAGGCACAAAGCCATCTGGGTGACTCAACCCTCCAACACTGCTGTTACCAAGACAGGGTAGTCAGATGTACTTCCTGGGCAACAGAAGCACCATTGCACACTCCTTGCACATGTGAGAATTTAGGCAAGTTTAATGGGCTGCTCTTATGAAACATATTGTTGTATTCTTGTAATCTTAGAACATCATCATCTTCATTTTAATAATTGCCTATCCATTGCAGGTTGAAGGTCTCTTCCACATGTTTCCAACCAATATGGTCCTGAGCTTTCTTTTGCCAGTTGGGCCTGCAATACTTGCTGATGTCATCAATCCATCTTGTTTTAGGTCTCTTTCGATGAATGCTTTTTATCAAGTGGGATCCATTCTGTGACTGCCTTGGTTCACCTGCCATCAGTTCTTCTTGCTATGTGACCAGCCCATTTCCATTTCAATTCTTTTACTCACTTGATGATATCGTATACTTTCATTTGTTCTCTAATCCATGTGCAGGTCTTTCTATCTGGTCTTTTAACGCTGAGCATGTATCTTTTCATGACTCTTTGTGCCACTCATAGCTTTTGTAATCTTAGTTATGCTAGCCTAAATAGAAGAATCCTTGGGACAGTTTAACCTGTGAATATACTTATTTTCAATCTTTCTGCTTTATGTATTTGTCTTACAATTTATTATTTCTGTAGGTGGGATTAGAAGTTTGATGAGGAAGGAACCTGGAAATGGGAATGATGTAAAGAGGGGGCAAATCTGCTTATTGAGATAGTGATTAGAATTTGAGGACCCAGTTATTTCAGGGACTATCTATCTCCCACAGTCTCTGCCCTTCTGATATCACATGGCAGAATGGGTTCCCTTGATTAAACAGTGTCATATGTCAGAAAAAGTGCAGAGAAGAGCAACCAGGATGATTAGGGGACTGGAGATTAAAACATATGAAGAACGGTTATAGGAACTGGGCATGGCTAGTCTAGTGAAGAGAAGGACCAGGGGAGACATGATAGTAATCTTCCAATATTTGAGGGGCTGCCACAGAGAGAAAGGGGTCAAGCTATTTTACAAGGCACCTGAAGGCCAGACAAGGAATAATGGATGGAACCTGATCGAGGAGAGATTCTACCTAGAAATAAGGAGAAAATTTCTGACAGTGAGGAAATCAACCAATGGAACAGTTTGCTTTCAGAAGTGGTGGGAGCTTCATCACTGGAGGCCTTCAAGAAGAGATGGGACTGTCATTTTTCAGAAATGGTATAGGGTCTCCTGCTTGGGTGGGGGGTTGGACTAGATGGCCTACAAAGTCCCTTCCTACTCTGTTAATCTGTAAGATATTTCAGGAGCCAGAAAGTGTGTTTTTTCTGGTGCAGTGTTTGCCCTCTGGAAAGAGGTCCCTCCTGAGAACCATATGCTCCCATTACAACAGCATTCTGAAAAGCTGGATTCTCCTGTTTTTGAAAGTCCCTACATGGCATCTCTGTATATTAAAGATCCCAAGCTATTGAATGCAGAATGCAATCAGGACAGAAAAAAATGCTGAGAATGGTAAATCAACAGAACCCTATATCTGTTGATTTATGTTGTATAATATTTTCCTAAAAGGCAATAGCATAATGGGTATATATATATAAGTATCAAAGAACAGTATTTGAAGATTGGCTACCAACAACATAATGCCAGTAGTTTTAGAGATCTAACTTTCATTGCCTGACAATCTGAAAAACTCTCTTATTGACAAGATGTTTAAGCTGACCTGTAACAGGTGGATTCTTTGTATATGTGTGGGTAGAACCATTTGGATAGTGGGAAGGGATTTTGTGAGCAACATACAGATGATATTGTTGCTATTTCAGAAGGTAATGGATTATTTATTCATTCATGTCTGCAAATGAAGGGCCATCAGATAATTTTTCTTTTTTAAAAGAAGAGTAATGAAAAAATAATATATTTAACAAAAGAACAAGTAACTCATCAGTTTAACTTCTGTTGCGGTAGAAGAATAATTTAAATTTAAATTTGAAGCAAAAGAAATTATATTTTATATGAACTCCCTAACATGGCCCATTCCAACAACAGACTTCTTACTCAGAAATTTAGACAATAATTTTGTCATTGAATGCTATTGAAAGCAAGTCACAGCATGTACAGCACAGCCAGAATTCTGCTTGGGAAAGAGAATTACTGTAAGATGAAAAATTGCATAATGTTGAATGCAAACCATTTGGGTTTTTCACTATTTTCACTATTTTCTATGCTTCGTTTGAATATTAAAAGAGCCATGGTAGTGCAGTGATTAGAATGCAGTATTGCAGGCTAATTCTACTAATTGCCAGCAGTTCGATTCTCAACGACTCAAAGTTGGCTCAGCCTTCCATCTTCTGCAGTCAGTAAAATGAAGACTCAGATTGTTGTGGGGCAATGTGCTGACTTTGTAAACTGCTTAGAGAGCACGGTAAAGCACAATAAGAGATATATAAGTCTAAATGCTATTGCTGAGTGCTATTGCTATCTACAGATAAAAATGAATCATGTCACATTTCGGTAGTGCAGTTGTCATTTTGCAATTGAGGTAACTGAAAATTTTGAATCAACCTCTAGACAAGGAGTACTTATGTTTAAAACTGGGTCGAGACAATAACACATAGTGTTTCCAACTTTCAAGTCATGAAGGATTAGAAATCCAGTCCATAATGTATCTATATTATTTTGAGCTGGTAATGTAAAAAGGGGAAAAAAAACATATTTGAGCACACACACACACACACACACAGTTTAATAATTAATGGTGGTGACTTGGTCTCTTCAAAAACTCTAGATTCCATGCAGTGGTGTTCAGGAGTCAATGGGAAGAACATCAGTAGATAGATCTTTCCTTACTACCTTCACTCCAAATTTCCCTTGGGTGAATGGGAAAATCCCCATAGCAGATTTGCCAAGAGTAGAATGCAAGCAACAGAAATGGCAATGGCACTTAGTCTTATATATCACTTCATAGTGCTTTACAACACTCTCTGAGTGGTTTACAGCATCAATATATTGCCCTCCCCCCAATCGGAGTCCTCATTTTACCGAATGCAAAAGGATGGAAAACTGGGTCAACCTTGAGCCTGTCAGGATAGAACTTTAGACCTTGGGTAGAGTTAGCCTCACTACTGCATTATAACCACTGTGCCACCAGGGCCTGGGGAAGAAGAAAAAGTCTTGGTTTTTAATTCTAATTTCCTATGATCTGTCACCAAAACAATAAAGAATGTTAAATGTAAGGTTGAAGTAAAATGGTTTTCATTTTGTATTCATAAGCAATAATTCACATGCATGTATATGTATGATTCAACAGTTCTCAATAACCCTGGTCTCCATAAACTTGTAATGAGCACCTCACTTTAGAAACATGTTATCTAACCTAGCACTTTTCAAATTGGTTGCAATGCATCTCCCATAATTTGCAACAAAATTGAATTATTCTCACTAGGAATGATAAGAGCTATTTGTCTGAAGAACCCCAGAAGGATAGGGCGATGACAAGAGGCTTGTAGGAATTTATATAACATATTTAGAAAAAAAAATCCTTAATGGATGATTGCACATCCAACTTGTAGTAACACATGATACATGACTATTAACCATATAATGTGAGCCCCCAAATCCTTTAATGTTGTAAGTTACTGCATTAAGAAAATAGCATCTGATCTTCTAGGATAATTGCAAATGAGGGCAAATTTGGAGCCATGAACTGGAAACCATTGAATCAATCATGACTAGTGAGTTAATTCAATTCTTAATTCTCATTCTTAATTCAATTATATTGCTATATTATATGTTTAATATTTTCCATTTTCCATCTCAGAATGACAAATTGCTTTTTTGGGGGGTTTCTACTTATTAAAGTAGCAGTAAACATTGCTAAGGCATTATAATTACATGTCATCATACGCAATAACTAGCTAGGATATAAAGATTGGTTTTTATCTTACTATCATCTTACTATCTCCATAATTTGAGGGCAAGAAGCAAAAAACTAAAGTGCTGCCGAAATTCTAACTAGGAAGCATGTCCCTGCAGCATTTTTATTTACACTCTGTGTTTATGTGTTCTATTTGACACCTATGCTTTTCTGTTGTTAACCAGTAAGTTTCTAGTTTTCATTTTATTCTTGGGTAAAATTATATTTCATTGTTTCAGAGAAGAAAGATATTAAATCCAAAATTTGTAGGATAGAAATAAAGAACAGATAAAGAACAGCTGAGATAGAATCCATTTAAGAGAAGTGATTTCAAATTCAGCCTTAAAATTTTCCAGCTTCAGAATCTACAAGTTCAAGAATTTCAGATTATATGATTAATTGTTGCTATATTAATGATGGAGATAGATAATTCAGTCCCTGGTGATATTTTAGTCCATATTCTATATTACTACACAATTAGTATGCTTAAAGCTGGTAAGAAACCTCTGCATGCAGTTTTGTCCATTTATGTCAATGGATTTATCAATATTGATATTTTCACAGTTTGACAAATACATTTTTTCTATTCAAGGAAACATAATTAACAAGTCATTTATAATAATCAGAGGAGAGATAAAAATCATGTAAAGCAAGGGTAATTTAGTTCGAAAGAAGGCACACATTCTAATGAATTAGATGATGCTGATTTATGAGTTTTCAAAGAGAAAGATAGAGGAGGAGGAGGGATAGGAGAAAACATGCAAAATTATCTAAAAATAATGCTGCAACGTTGGCAGAGTCTATTGCATGAAACGTTGGAACAGATCATTTTTTTTAGTTAACTGTGACATTTTGAATATGGCATTTTCTCCTAGAGTTACAACTCTTAGAAAAGAAATGGCCTTTCACTCAAAATAATGTTGCTACTATAAAGCACAACAAAATGAGCGGAGCAGAATTGTATTTATCCTTGCATTTTCCAGAAGCTGGAGTGGTCTACAATATTTGAGTGTTTCTCGACCTAAGCACCTTTAAAATGTGTGGACTTCAACTTACAGGATTCCCCAGTAAGCATGTTTTAAAGTTGCTGAAGCTGAACAACGCTGACCTATGTAGTTCACCCATTTCATGATGTGACACAGATGCCACTTTGCCATAGTAGCACCAAACAGCCACATAAAGCTAAGGCCGGAATGTGCTGATAGACACATTTGGAATCTTGGGATCACATCTTTGTCCACTCATACAACATTTTTGCCATGTGGTGTGGCCAATTGGAAAATACACACTTACCAGGAAACAACCAGGAAAGTTTGCTTCCCAGTATTATCTCAACAACAGCAGAATCTCTCCTATAGCCTCCAATTTACCTTTCTCCCTTTTTCTTAGCAAAAAAGCAAAGAATTGGCTTGACTCAGTTTTTTTAAAATTTCTTGAATAGAATCCAGAGTCCCTCTTAGAAGTAAATATTATGTTACTGTTTATAATTTAAGAATATTTTTTTAAAAAAATGGTAGGACAGGAAGCATAATGGAATCTAGAAAAGATATCTTGAAACATCTTATTGATCAATTGTCCTGGGGACTCCAGGTTCAAAGTTTAATTGGTTCTACATGATACATATTCTACTATCTATAAAATATTGTGTAATATTTATTTTTATAATTATGTCAAGTATATTTTAATGGCTATGATGTTGGTGACATATTTAGTTAGGTTTTGACCTAAGTGAGTCAAATATTCTCCATTGTATTAGAGTGAAAATAGGATTATGAACGTATACCATCCTGTCATATTTTGGGATAAAAGAATTGCAAAGTATTAAAAAGAGTAATAATGAGCCAAAGACATTTTTAGATAGGAGATAAGAGGAAAAAAAAGAAGTTTAGATAAACCTAGTTTATCTGTCTTTTCACTATGTAATTCCATATTATTCTCTTCTTGCAAATCATTTTTTCCAATCATCACTTCAGTCCCCCTTTTTATTTATATTTCCAACCTTTCTCTATTTTGAGGATTTTATGCAATTCATTGAAATCACTTCTCTTTCCTCTCCTTCCTACTTTGCATATTTATTTTATGAATCAATCCTTGTTCATTCTTTCT
The DNA here is from genome assembly GCA_032468155.1 of Oxyrhabdium leporinum. Taxonomy (NCBI): domain Eukaryota; kingdom Metazoa; phylum Chordata; class Lepidosauria; order Squamata; family Cyclocoridae; genus Oxyrhabdium; species Oxyrhabdium leporinum. Next base: position 116,177 of record JANHFL010002836.1, on the reverse strand, counting down.
CTATGGTCAAACTTTCTCAACAAACTTCTTTTATACTTGTCACTCACTTTGGTATTCAATATACATTGATACGTGTGTGTGTGTGTGTGCCTGTTATATAGGAATACCTATATACAAATACATACATATACACACACATATATGTATATGTATGTATGTTTATATACAGTGCATTCAGAAAATATTCAGTGTTCACTGTTTCCTTCACTGTTGCCAATTTTGTTATGCTGCACCCTGATTCTACAGTTGAAATTATTTTTTTTCCTCATTAATCTACATTCACTAACCCATAAAGACAAAATGAAAACAGAATTATAGAAATCTCTGTAAATTTATTAAAAAGAAAAAAACACCTGAAATATCACATTGGCATAAGTATTCAGACCCTTTGCAACAACACTTGAAATTTAGCTCAGGTGCCTCCCATTTC
>JANHFL010002836.1:75820-105637 GCA_032468155.1 Oxyrhabdium leporinum | reverse complement strand
TCTCTCTCTCTCTCTCTCTCTCTCTCTCTCTCTCTCTCTCTCACACACACACACACACACACACACACACACACACTGGTCCTGGCTTTGAACCAAGCTATGTTACTTGAATTTGGAGGCGGGGAGGAGCGGACAAACTTATCTTGCCCCTGGCTGATGCCAGAGAATATGGATTTGTTCATTGCTATGGATATCTGGATTAGTGAAAAGCTGGTATAATGTATTGTAGCAGCTAAACTGTTAGACTAGAATACCCATGATATAAAATCTACTCCTACTTATAGAAGTTCACTGATGACTTAAAGCAGTCTTTTTCTCCTTTTTCCCTTTATTTTTATTCCACCTTTATTATTTCTCTAAATAACTCAAGGCAGTGAACATACCGAATACACCTTCCTATTCCTATTTTCCCCAGCACAACAATCCCATGAGGTGGGTTAGGGCGAGAGAGACTGTCTGGCCCAAAGTCATCCAGTCAGCTTTCCTGTCCTAAAGCAGGACTAGAACTCACTTTTAGTTTCTTAGCCAGCTACCTGAACCACTAGACTAAATTTATCACACAAAGTTGATGTTGGGGAGAAAAATTACAGGGAGTGAATCTTAGGTATATCCATGGTGATATGGAATAGTGGAAAAAGAAAATCAGGATATAAATCTCATTAATAAATGAATATTTATGTTCTGAAATTCAAACAATCTTTATATTTGTGAGAAGTCCTTTCATACAAATACAGGCTGCCATAGCACCATGTTTGTCAGTAAAAAAAATCTGAGTTATTTCTCAATAAGTCATTCTTGATTCTAAACAAGATTTTCCTTGCTAGAAGGGAAAAAAAATATCAGAAGAATTCTCCCTGGTATCTCTTTCCCTTCTTCCTCTTCCCTTGAAATGTAATAGAAAAATGGGAAGTTGGGAGGATTTAAGATGCTTGTGGGAATCTGAGTGATGAAAACAATGTCATGTCATTGCTTGGAAGCCCACCCTTTTTGGACACTGGTGCAATGTCATTAATAGAAAAGTATGATGGTGTGATGCAGCTTTTGTTGGTTTGATACTTTACAGAATGTACAGTGAAGGACTCATACTAAAAAAACCATTCTTTGATTCAGAAGCAGGGTATTTCCCCTTGCACACATACACACACACATTGGATGGATGTTTAAATAAATCTGCTCTTGTACAACTTGGCTAGGGCAGTTGAGAGGTTAAAGTGATGATCAAAACCATCAGTGAACACTGACTTGCTTATCCTTGCTTTAGAAGATGGAAATGTATTATTTCATTTTATGGTAACAAAAAATAACTGGGATTTTAAAATGTTAGGAGAAAAAGGAATTGCCTTATAGGCAGCAGGCAGAATAATAGTTATTGACTTTATAAAAATGAGAATCTCTAGAAATATTACAGGCTTTCTTGAATGTTCAATTTTCACCTTCAAAACTAATGTCACTAGTTCTTAGGTCTATTATAATCACAGAAATACAATTCATATGGTATTCTATGGCAAGTTCAATAAACATAAACTTGACCCCACCTTTTATCATAGACATCAATGACTGCAGGGAGAAGCAGAAATTGTGGAAGCTAACAAGCAAGCCTTGCTTGACTTTCTTTCTTTAATTACCACTGGGAAAAATATATATTCTACTTTTCTTATAATTAACCAGGGTCAGCTATGGATCCTGATGATAATTAATTGTAATGTAGATGGATAATGGAATCATTGATAAGCAAGGAATATATTCTTGATTTGATCTTTTGTTTATTCCACATAGCCTCAAGACACTTCTTTGCTCTGGAGCTGAACCCTGACATTCAAAATAAGTTTTGGAGTTCAACTATATCTCCAAATAAATAGTTTTCTTTTAATTATTAAGTAGGTTTCTGAGTACTGCTTATATTGCAGCAATCTCCGTAAGCTAAATGCTTAAACTTTTTGCATTTCAAACTCAATTTTTAGAAGAGCTGATATTACTTTTTGAGTGGCTTCGGGTAGAACTAGATTGTGAGGGTTGCTATAGCAATTGTCAGGTTGATCAAATCACAGCCTCGAATAATAAAAGAGGGGAAGACTATTTCAAACATTATTGGAAACATTCTACATGCACAAACTCTATATTTGGCCAGAAGAACTGATGGCTTATGGGTAAGATGAGAACAAGCTGAAGATCAGATGAGAGGTAAATAGGTTAATAAGGGAGAAACATAAGACGGGGATATAATAATATACTTTTGACCACACAAATTTGGATAATTTGGATTTCCATTTGGTAAAAGGACATTATTGATCAATATTTTTCTAATGTTTTATTTCCATAAAATGTGATTGACTTTACCTATATGTGACAATTAAACACATCCACCCACCCACAAACCGAGGGAGGGAGGGAGAGAGAGAGAGAGAGAGAGAGAGAGAGAGACAGAGAGAGAGAGAGACAGAGACAGAGAGACAGAGACAGAGAGAGACAGAGACAGAGACAGAGAGAGACAGAGACAGAGACAGAGACAGAGGTATTTTGGAATACAGCATCCTTTAATATAGGTTATTTTTTGTATCTTTATAGCCAGACTTTCGTCTAGGAGACCATAGCCAGGTTCAAGATGGGGCTTGAATTTAAATAAGTTTCCAGCTTTCATTGACTAAAAGTCAGAAATGCTGTTACTTTCTTGTCTTTTTACTTTTTATCAGAATCCGTAATCTGTAGACACAATAGAATCTTCCCTGTATTACAGAATTTGGGATAGAGGTTTGGAATTTAGGGTCATCTAATATTTTTTTTTAATGCTGTTATTCTGTTATTCATTTTATCATGTTTGAAGCATATTTTTCCCCACTGGAGTAGATCTGTCAAATGTAGAGAGACAGCTTCAACAATTGATAGAAGGGTTTTAGGACTGAGTTCTGTACTTTCAGACTCTTTACAAAGAGAATAGTGCCTGTACTTTTCATTTTTCAACAAACACACACATACACACACAAACACACATATGGGGGAAGGGGGAGAACACTATAGACAAATAGTTTTCTCAAAGCAATATAACTGAAGAACCCCAAACATTTCTTTTTCTCTTTATCTCTCTGTCCTTCCTAGGCATCTTATGGATAAAATAAGGTTCTATATAGTATTTTTTAAAAATACTATTTTTGTCTACCTTTTGGCAATTTTCAAAAAAAGATAAATTACGCTCAGTGCCTTGTGACAGCACTGATTTGGTTTGTGTTACTTCTTAAGGATTTTGCTTTGATTTGTAATGGCACAACCCACTATGACACAGGATTCAGCTGAATCTGATGTTTATTCCTACCAATTAAAGTTGCAGTCCCATTACCTGAGATTTATTCTGAATGAACATGCCTAGGTAAAATTGATGGTAAAACTGTGTACTTACATTCCATTAATATCAAATCCCAATGATGGTCCAAATTCTCTGTTATTTGCCTAATTATAGTAATGAATGTGAATTGGGTCACTAATGTAATTAACAAAGAAGTCATTTTCAGAAAAAAAACTAATTGCAAAATATCATGCCATTAAATAACAGGAGCTATGGGGCTGCAGGTCGATGCTGATGTGTTACTAAGATGTAGTCTCTTGAATACATTTTGTACAAATAGCACAAAGCAATATAGATAGGCAAAAAGCAGAATAGAATAGAACAGAACAGAACAGAATAGAATTATTTATTGGCCAAGTGTGATTGGACACACAAGGAGTTTGTCCCTGGTACATAAGCTCTCAGGGTACATACAAACAACAAAAGTGATAGGTCATAGGTCATAAGCGTAATTACAATCATTAACCATAAAATACAAAAAACAAGTGATAACCATAAGATACCAATAGGAGAAGGCAGCAGGAAGGACAAGAAGATGAGAAAGATGAGAAGATAACAGCAATACAGTCTACTACATGGATAAATATCTTTAGGCCTAAGACAGTGCTGTGTGTATTAGGTGTTCAGTAGCATGATGGCATGGAGGAAAAACTATCTTTTCTCAAGTTGTTCTGCCATGCAATGCCTTATAGTGGCATCCTAAGGGGAGAAGTTCAAACAGTTTATGTCCAGAATATGAGGGGTCCATAGATATTTTCTCAACCCTCTTTTTGGTTCATGCAGTATACAAAATAAAGGTATTTATTAAAGGTAAATAAAGGTATAAACAAACAAATAAACAAATGTATACAGTATAAAAGAATAAAAGTATTCCTCATTTACCAACACAATTGTGACTGGCAACTCCATTGCTCAGAAGTGTGGTTATTAACTGAAGTATGTGATTGTGACTTCGGATTTTACTGCCAGCTTCTCCATTAACTTTGCTAGCTGGAAGCTAGCTGTGAAGTGTGCAAATCACAATCACATGAATGCAGGAGGCAACTATTGTAAATCCTCGTTGGTTGTAATTTGTTTGATTCTCATATGATTGTGGGGATGTTATGGTGATTGCAAGTGTGAGGACTGGTAGTAAAATGACTTTTTCAGCACTATTATAACTTTGAATGATCACTAAATAAAACAGTTGTTAAGCAAATTTGTAAAGTCATCTCCTGTATGCAGTTCTAGCTGAAATATGGTAAATTTTCTCTTAACCGCATTTATAAAAAGTTTCTATATAGTTGTTGCAACTATATAGTATTTGCAAAGAGTTTAATCGCTTATGTAATGATAAAGTTATGGTTATTAGTAGTCCTTTCCATGATTCAATTTAGGAAGAAAAACAGGATTACAGCAAAGGCCACATTTTTTTAGTCTTGTAAGATTTTTTTTTTAATTCAAGATTTTTAATTGGCATTGGGAGATGACTTTGCAAATTTGCTATGGATATTATTATTATGAATAAGGAGATGTTCAGAAGGCTAAGGAGATTCACAGATGTATCTACTGAGACTCTTAAAGTATATACATGGAAATACATATGAAATAAAATGCTATGAAATAATTACTTTTATCTTAAAATAAATGCTGACATTTGGACTGTGCATTTCTATGTGTATTTCCAAATTAATAAGAGGCCCTATCTCACTTACAGTTCATAGAATTCACTGAATCTATTGCTGAAATCCATCTTTATCACATATCCATAAATCATAGGCAACACTGTACTTGGCAGGTCTCCCTTGGAATGTTGCCTCATTCCATCTTCTAAATATACACCAATTGTTTGGCATTGAATAGTTAAAGAAAATATCTATTCAACCACTTTTTTCCCATATGCGATCATCTACCAATAACAAAGTTTGTTAGTTTTTCCTTTAGCAGCTATAGTTGTGAAGTGCTGAGAACATTTTTCTATTTGTTAAATATGAACAAGTATAGTCACTATGTCAAAAGGGTTCATAAATAAAATGAACGTACATAAGTAAGGTCTTTAAATTGACAGCTGAATTAGTTGTCAATGAACTTGCATGAAGTGGAAGGTATAGAAAATAAAACTCAGGCTACTGTGCAGGGCAAATAATCATTTTCTGAAATAGCATCATTTAGCATTGCAGATATGAGAAGAACTATTGGACATGGGGAATTATAGTAATTAGCAAATGCCTATCCAAAGAACCAGACATTATCAACTGCAGGGATTCACTTAACAACTGTGGAAAGGAAGGTTGTAAAATGGGCAAAACTCCCTTACTTAGCAACAGAAATTTAGACCCCAATTGTGCTCATAAATCAAGGATTACCTGTATTGCCTTCCTCCAGACAGAAAATTCCAATTATCCTGGTCCTGGAAGTAATAACATAAAGCAAAATCAAAATGTCACTATCCCAAGACAAGAGACCTAAAGTGTGGCTCCCCTTGTGTGTTGGGGCCCACAATAGCTGGATCAGGTCCATGATGACTCTGGTGACCTTGAACTGAGTGGTGCCTAGGGAAAACAAGTTAAAGCCCTTTGACACTGTGAGCCTGGGGAAGTCGGTGCCAGCCCAGTCTTGATATTGAACAGCATAGGCAATGCCCAATCTCATAAGCAGAGTGTTGCTGATCTTCTCCAAGATCTCCCAGATGACTATAGCTCCACCCTTGCCCCTCCCCTGGATGCCATACCTGGACTCTAGTTGGATACATTTCAGAAAGGGGATATTTCACCTACCTCCCCCAGGTCTTGGTGATATATAGGTAATCCTCAGGTTACAACCATTGATTGCAAACATTCCAAACTATGATGGCACTGAACGAGGAGACTTATGATTGTTCCACAAAGATGCAACCATCACAGTATCCCCAAGTTTATGTAGCTGTGATTCAAGACTTGGCAACTGGCTGTAATTACCTCTATTGCAGTGTACTTCAGTTATGTAATAACCATTGGTGCCCTTCCCTGCCAGCTTTCCACAAACAGCCAGCTCTTGCTTCCTCTGAGGCTTGATGCCAAAACTTGATCACATCAACCTACTAAAACACCAAGGGGTGGCAAGAACTGACTCGCTCTTCATTGCTGCCAACAGGAGATCTGACAGGTACATGGCCAATTTTTTATTAAGTATTTTTGAAGTAATAAATAAGTCCCAGCTCTCCATCAGCAATTTCAAGCTTATTGCTTTCTTGCTTTTCTCTTACTTTTAGAATTCAGAATAGCATCACGCTATTATTATGGGCTCTATGCAACTGCCAGTCTTAGCTGTTGTTACATTCTGTAGGACAATCATATCCCAGGGCCCACAAAGTATTATCAGTTTCCTGTTTACATTACCATTTAGGAAATCTGTTTTGTTCTTATAAGTAGAATGGGGGTGCTCTGCAGATATTGGATTTTTTTTCTTTCTCTTGTTTTTTTTAAATAAGACACTGTATATATTTGTTTCTGGCCTGAGTCCTGATCTAAGCCAAAAAAAAGTTTTTTTAAAAAAGATAAAATGTTTCATTTAAGAAGTCTTACTATTGTTTGGAGTATTTATACTTACAAATTTGTTTTAAAGCTCCTAATAATATAAATCATATTTATGAAGCATATCCTCAAGGAAGTACAGTATAACCATAGACCTAACTTTAGGATACTACAGTGGAAATATTTACATAAAAATATTTATGCTAAAGTTTTTCTAGCTAGCAATATCCATTATAACATGTGTGTAAGAATGTCAGAAATAATACAACCCCACACCCCAATACTAATCTTACCATCAAATATAACCTTAGATCTCAAGGAAGCCTAACTCTAATGATAAAATATTTTTTTATCCTAAACTTTATCCCAGAGCACAATTGCCACTATATATGACTTTAAGACTACAACTAATTATAAATACTGACCCTCACACTGTTGAATCACAGGCCTGAAAAAGGCTAACTTATCCCTGCAGTTGTCCCAATGGCTGTAGAAATGATTCACTTCAAATTTATCCTGGCTGCCCATCTTTATTATAACATGAGTTTCAGACTAAATAACTTCACCCCAAGACTAATCTTACCATTAATTTTGAGCAGAGATCTGAAGGACGCTTAACACTAGCTTCAGATTCATCTAATGTCAATATTTTACCCCAAGAATTTTTCTAATAGATTATCCCCATCTATTAACCATTAAAAAAATCACCCTATAACTCTGAATATTTAATCACACACTTCATGATTAAATGAAGCCTAACCCTAACTCTAATTTCATTCTACTGCCAATAGACATTTTAGTAATAGCAATAGCAATAGCATTTAGACTTATGTTATGTACCACCCCATAGTGCTTTACAGCACTCTCTGAGTGGTTTACAATGTAGAAGCATTATCTGCATATTGCCTACCCACTCCCAATCTGGGTCCTCAGTTTACCAACCTCAGAATGATAGAAGGCTGAGTCAACCTTGAGCCCCTTCAGGTTGTGGGCAAAATTTGCCTGCAATACTGCACTTTAACCATTACACCACCAGGGCTCCTTTAACTGCAAACATTTATCTAGCCAGGAAACCCTACTTTAATACAAATGTGACATTATTGCCAATGATAAAAACTAATTGAAATGCTAAATGACCCATTACATTTTACCAAGGAAGACCTGAAGGACATTTAAACCTAAATCTAGCTTCACCATAATAGATTTTTTTTCTAACTTTAAATTTTATCTCAGACTGTAATCCCCTTAAACATTAAGATTATGACTAACCATAAAAACATGCCCTAAGGCTGGGGCTATCAGATATCTGAACAGGCAAAGGTGGACACGGATATTTACAAAACAGACCAAATGGGATACAGGAGAACACAGTAACTGATTAATTTTCTTGGTATCTGCAAAAAATGTACCTACAACTGCATGAAATTACTTTTTATAGCATATAGTTTTTTTCCCAATTGCAATATTTTCCCAACCAATCTTTACTTTCAAAACCATATGCTAATGATAATGCAGAATTGACAATGACAAGCTTTTCAAAGTTCACCATAGGAATCTGATCTACAGCAAGGGTGTCAAACTCGCCATATCACATTGCCATCACGTGACATTTCCTGACATTTTCCCATTTGAGGAGCTGGGGTGGGTGTGGCCTGCATGTGACACATCCGGCTCATGGGCCACCAGTTTGACACCCCTGATCTATAGCCTGCAGCGATCATAGACCATAAAGGGGCTTGATTGATGCTGATCGCTGGAATCAAGAAATAAATTAAATAAATCTTGGCTGTTGAGTGTGTTGATAGACAAGGGAATGATGGTAGCAGACAATTAAAGAAATTGTCTGTTCCTATGAATACCGACCCTATTCCTATGAATACTGTCCAAAGTATTTTTTTTTAAAATCAAAGTGCTCTAAAATCTGGACAATATTTAATTTTAAGGCTATGCAAGCTGGATAAAGGACAAAAAATATGCCTTTTTTTTTGGTAAAGTGTCTTGTAACCCTACCTAAAGCTAGCCCTCACATCAAATTGAAATATAGAACTAAAAAAACAAAACAAAAAGCCTAAACGCAATATTCATTTTACTTTATCCTAAAAGTTGATCTGGCAAGCAACTTCTGCTATAGAAAAATACAAGAATACCATTGATTTTAAGAATTCAACCAAAAGCTAGCCCTACTTTTAATGTGACCATGAACTTCAAAGAGGCCTAACTCCTCTAATCTACTATAGATAGAAATGTTTTACTCCCAAAGGTACTCTGGCAAATAATCCTTACTGTTATATGAATGTCAGACTATCAATAATCACAAAAACTCACAGAACAATGAACCTGTCCATTAAGTATTACACCACAAGGAAGCCTAGCCCTAATATCACCTTTATGTTAAAACCTATCATGGATTTAAGACTAACACTAACCATAAGTACTCAAGCTAACCCTCACATCAAATTAACAACAGACCTCAAGCCTAAACCTAACTCTAATTCACCCTACTGCCAATAGAAATACCTTTTACCCCAAATGTATCCTTTAAAACAATCTGTACAATAACACAAATTATATATTTATCTCTCTCTCCTTTCCTCAAGCTGGGTCAAAAGGGAAAGCAGGAGCATGCCCTCAGGTACCTATTCTTTATTTGTTTTAGGCAGGCAGCAATTAGTTGCAATTAGTACAAATTTCCTTTTATTGACAATTTTAGCTCATTAGAGCTTTGCCTTTTGAACAGGGGTGCCAGGACATTTTATTTTAAAAGGTTCCATCACTTGAAAACGTTTGAAAAGTCTAGATAATCCTTTCAAGGCTTTCTTAGGCTGTGATACTCTAGCCCTTGATCTAGACTCTAAGAGGTTTGACCCTAATTGCAGCATTGTTTGGGAAGCTAAACACCTCAATGGGAGGCTTTATTGCCACATAGTTTACATTTGCATCCAATACACCAGGTCTTACATTCAGATAAATATAATCGCCTTAGAGATATGCAACATCTTATTCAGTGTGTATTAACATGATGATAATTTGTTTTAGTTTTTGTTTATTTTATTTATATTTTTTTATGCTTCCCATCTCCCTTATAAGGTGGTGGTGACAGTGGTGATGATGATGGTGATGATTCTTCTGTATTTAGGAATCTAGATGCAGAAGCATTAGCTCAACATGGGCTTGAAAGGGCATCATAGGGCATCACCATGTTTTGGCAAATGTGACAGTACAGAACTACAGCTCAAACATCTGAAGTTGTAATTGCTTATTTCTTTAAAAATAATGTTTTCTGCATGATACGCCATATCAACCAGCAACTTGTATCAAGGAACATTTTAGGATAGGTTGTTTTATTGAGTCAGTGTGAGGTAATCTTTTTATTACTATCCTTGCAAAGACCATTGGAAATGTCCATTTGTTTGATAAATGAGAACAATATGACTCAGCCTGTATCACTTCCTTGATATCATCTAGGATGTCTAGTCTGAAATACTGAAACAGTACTGACAGATATTGGTGGTATTCATGTTCAAGGTGATTGTAGAATAGTTGATATTTAAAAACCACTGCACTATAATGGTTTGTGAAATAGAAGTCAGCATCAACTAAAATATGTAAAAATATTTTACGTAGATAGTTCTTCATGATACATGGAGAGGCAACCTAATCCCCACTTGTCTGCTATTTAGATTAGGGTATGAAAACACAGCACAAGTTACTGTAATCATTCATGTGACTTAGAATTTCTAGTATCTCAATAATCCTAGATTGCTTTCCCTTTTGCACAAATATTAAAGCTCTTATAACATTATAAGATTGGGGCAGAGATATACAGTAGCTATCCCATCTTCCACTACTCTTGTTCTTATCACTACCTCACTGTCATGTAGTCACCCATGTAACATTCGTTCAGGCTTCTTTCATTTATCGCTATGCTGGCAGTCATGTCATCATGAGACAATGCCTCATTGTGCTTCTATTGTATATTATTTTACACTCTGCCTTTATGGTCTGCCAGTGTCCACCTTCTCACGTTTGGGAATAGTGTGTTCCTCCAATTTGTAACCTCAGAATGAGTACCACACTAGGTTATCCATGCCAATAATATGCACAAATCTTCAAAAGCTTCCAGAGACTGACATAATAAAGAAACATACTTACTTGATGCCATGAAGTAAATAATTACGGAAGGGAGTTCCAAATATGAGGCTCTCAAAGAGAAAAGGATCCATCTGTGCTTGACAACTGCTTAATTTTAGATAGAGGGGGATCATTAGAAGGTCTCTCTAGTAAATTTTAATGTACAAGCTGGTTCATACAGGACTACAAAATCATTGGTTAATAGTTGTTTTAAGTTAAGTATGAGAGCTTGTGCACTTTGCAATATTGTGGGACATTCCTTTAAATGCAGATGATCATTGGATTTCCTTTGGTTGTAACTATTGGTTGCTAACTTGTAAACTGATTTGCGGGGGGATGAAATTTAGTAAGTATAGTATTTTTCTTCTGATCTGTACTGTGCCTTGGTAAATACAAGCAATTAACAACAACATTTTAATTTAGTTCCCTGGATATCAGATACCACTTCAGACTTTGTAAATCAATATCAGCATTTTGAATTCAGCCCAGAAGCAGGCCAGCAACAGTAATCATCCATTCCTGTTAAATGTTTCTAGAATATCCATCCAGTTCCCTCAATCAAGCCTTGCCTTTGCCATTTTTCACTCATCCTATCTTCTCAGCCTCCTCATAGAAGGCCTGCCTGGTTCAGTCTGGGAACAGCATGAGATTTATATGTTTTTACCATTCCTTTTTGCCACTGACTGACCAATCGGAATTTAATACCTCAATCAACATCAAACTGGAATGGATCCCATATATGCCATCCTGTGATTATGTAGTGTTGTTAAAATTTTCTTAGCAGAAGAGCCAAGAGGTATTTGATATATGACAGCAGCTTCGACTGAAGGAAAATCTGGTGCATCTGAGCAATCAAAAGAGGCTTTAACATTTAGACAGCTATTAAGCAAGCAATTTAAACCATCTGTTTCTGGAATGCTTCATTCATTTTGATGCCTGCCTTAAACGATAGTTGGATATTGGCACAGCCGTGTGAATGAATGATGGGTGGCCATTTCCTTCTATACAAATTGTTGTGAATTAAAAGGATTTGTTTAGCTGCGTGTTCTCTTCATGAAGCAAATTGCATACGTCACAGTGAGCCAAAAAGAAATTAAGAGGGATGCACCTATTGTTCAGTTGCCAAAGGATGGAAGTTGTTGGCAAATTTCAATTAAGTAGATTAAGCAGAGGAATGATATTCTGCTGTTTTATTTGATTCTGTCATATCCTTATGGAGACAATGGTTATTTTCCCCCCCAAGTTTTTTATTTTTTATTTTTTACAAACATATCAATGCGTGAACAGTGTGACACCCGAGTGTCATACATTTTGATACAAATAAAATAGTATTTATCATATTTGTTTCATTTAATGATCTTATATAATTCTAGTAATAAGACAAGTATTTTTATTAAATTATAATCTTTCATTGTTTAGTTATTCAATATTTCAATGTATTATTTTTATGCCAATCACCCTATTCTAAATATCGTATCTTACATACAAATAGGCTATTATTAATCATATTTATTACATTTAGCAAGCTTATATAATTCTAATGATAATACAAATATTTATGTTAAATTAGAATCTTCCATTTGTCAGCCTTGGGAGCCATATTTGTAGAAGGGCTCTGCGGCTGCCACAATTAGTGCATGGGAAAATCCCCACTGAGCTGGGGAGAGTAGATAGACATAACAACATTCTCCCCCAGAGAGTCAAGGACATATCAACCTGCACCTGGAGAAGGAGTGGCAGAAGGAAGGACTTCGATTGGGATGGAGTTGGATTGACCCTTGTGATCATGGATAGAGGCAGGAGGGTGAATCTTTGAATTTCTCTTGGGGAGGGAAAATCCTGAAACTTTCAGATTCAGGTTTTTCCCAAATGTACCAATATGACTTCTTCAGTAAATTCTTACTTGGATGAACTTTGCTTCCAAGTGCTGAATGGAAAGGGGGGGTTTCATTGGAACGCTGACAATGTGGTTTATTCAGTAAAGTTTATACTCTTGGTAAAATAATGTCCCAGGAGTGTCTTTCTGGATTCGCCAACTAGACAGTTGACAAGTGGTGGTTTTGTTTCCCCAATGTGCAGATCTGCACATGGTTCACTGCATTGTACTGTATATACTACATTGTTCAATTTGTGTCTGAGTGTTTTATCCGTGGGGTGGATAAGCTTCTGCCTTAGTGTATTCTTGGGTTTAAAGTGTGCACCTATGTTGTGTTGGCTGAAGATCCTCCTGAGATTTTCCAATATTCTTGTAACTTATAGAATGACAACATTGCTTTTTTATTCTTCTGTTCTTTGTCTGTTATGGAGGAGCCCCTGCTGGGTCTTTTGGGGGATTTGATGAAAGCCCAGTTGGGATAGCCACATATTCTGAAGCCTTCCTTGATGTGTTTTCTTTTTTTTTTTCTCATCTGTCTGGTAGGCAACCCCTCAGGGTGGTGTAGGGTTCTGATAACTCCCATTTTGTAGGTGGTGAGAATCAAAATATAAATATTGATATCTGTGGGGGAGGGGTGGTTCTGAAAACTTCATTGTTAAGGCTTCTGTCTTCTTTAATGTGTACTGCACAGTCCAGAAAGGCTAGACTATTTTCCTTAACATCTTCCTGTGTGAATTTGATGTATCTTTCCACAGAATTGATATGTTTGGTGAACACTTCCAATTCCTGTGTTTTGATCTTGATCCAAGTATCATTCACATACCTATATCAGTGAGTGGGTGGAATTCCTGTGAAGGAGTTTAGGGCTTTGGTTTCTACCTCTGCCATGTAGAGATTAGCCACAATGGGGGACACAGGTGAACCCATGGCACAGTTATGTTTTTGTCTGTAGAAACCTTCATTCTATTTAAAATAGGTAGTGGTCAGGCAGAGGTCCAGCATAGTACATATGTAGTCTGGGCTGAGGTTGGTTCTGTCACCTAAGATGCTGTCTTGTAGCAGTCATTTCTTCACTACTGTGATAGCTTCAGTTGTTGGAATGCAGGTGAAGAGGGAAGTCACATCATAGGAAACCATGGTCTCATCTGGGTGCAGTTTTAGTTTCCAAACCTTACTGGTGAAGTCCTGTGAATTGTTGATGTGATGGGTGGTGTTGCCAACTAGAGAAGCTAATAAGGTGGTTAAATGTTTTGCAATGTTGTAGGTGACAGAGTTGATGCTGCTGACAATTGGTCTGAGTGGAGTTCCCTCTTTGTGGATTTTGGGGAGTCCATATATGCCTGGTGTGACTTCTCCAGGGTAAAGACAGTAGTATTATGGCTTGTTGATGGCATTGTCCTTCATTAGTTGTTGCAAGAAATCAAAGACCTTTTTCTTGTAACTGCTGGTGGGATCTGTCTTCAGAGTTGATCCAGTTACAGCTGAAGAAGCTTCTTAACTGAGACATGAAATGTCTTCAAAAACAAAAAAACAAGAAAGTCCAGTTGCCTCCTGAAAAAGCACCTTTGGGACAATTATGATGTGGATGACTGAGAATCTCCATAGACATTGCAATAGTAGTTTCCAAGTACAAATATTTGAGGAACCAAATAGAAATACTATTTACATAATACATTACATCAGGTCAACCATTAAAGGCTTCAAGTCAGGCAATTCATACCAATTTCTAGAGAGTAATTATTTTGTCTTCAGCTTTGTTTCCATAGCAAAATAACAATATAGTAGACATTTTTTTTCTGAATCAGTATTTATGCTCTTGGTGGTCAGAATAGAGCACTCTAATCAACATCTGTACCTTTATCTTACATTGCAGCAGGAGGATTGGACCCTTTCCGTGGTTTTATCCTAGGTCTATAATGGAGAAAGCCTCCCTGTTGCAAAATACCAATTTCGATCTTCAATGACAGCACCCCTCCTTTAGCATTCTGCTAAGAAAGAAAAGGAAGAGAAAGTGGGAGTGAGAGAAAGTGGATGGAAAAAATAAAACACCATCCAATATTGTGTTATGGGTTGGGATAAGGGTTGGCAATGAGTGGATGAAGTAATTATGCTTAAAATAGACTACACTTTCCAGCCTACCCCCACCTCCATCCAAAGGAGATATGGGAAGAGTGCCTTTAAAAAAAGTACAGGTAGTCCTCAACTTACAATAGTTCATTTAGTGATGGTTCAAGTTAGAACACTGAAAAAAGTGACATATGACTTTACACTTACGACCGTTGCAGCAGCCCCGTGGTCATGTGATCAAAATTCAGATGCTTAACAACTGACACATATTTATGACTGCTGCTGTGTCCCAAGGTCATATGATCACCTTTTGCAACCTTCTGGTAAGCAAAGTCAATGGGGAAGCCAGATTAACTTAACAACCATGTTACTAACTTTACAACTGCAGTGATTCACCTAACAACTGTGGCAAGAAAAGTAGTAAAATAGGGCAAAACCTGCTTAACAATTGTCTCAGTAACAGAAGTTTTGGGCTCAATTGTGGTTGTAAGTCAAGGGCTACCTGTATATACAAGTTATATTGCTTCAAGCCCCAATGACTAGGGCCAAAGTTAGTTGATTTCTTGAGCAATGAGAAAAGAAGCAGTGCTAGCTGGAAAAAAAAGGCTTGAATATGAGAACCCAGCAAAAAGCCCTTTATTTTTGCCTCCCATTATGTAAATTTATTTTTAAGATGAAGTCCCTTGAAGTCAGATTTCTTGAGAGAAGGAAAGCTGAAGAGCATCTTCCTTCCTCCTGGTCTCCCTTCTCTCACACAACATTATCTTCTCTCTTACAATATCCTTCCCTGCCTATGAGAGAGGCTCCAATGGATCAAGTGTTTCCAGAAAGAATGGGAGAATTCACATTGCTCCCCATACTCACATATTTCTATAACACTGTGGACAGGACCGTCCTGCCCAGCTACATTTCCTCTCCTGCATGAAGAGAGGCATCACTCCCTCATTGCTGTGAACCTTCCATGATTTCATTTCCCACCTGGTACTCTATTTTCACTTCAAAGAGCCACTTGATGCTGGTATGGAACCTCATCAAGGACAGAAGAGGCTCTTATTATACACTGGAGTCAAGGGTCCCTGGTTACTTATGCCTCCAATCATGATTAAGAACAAATGGCCGTGCCAAATCACTGGCTATGTAGGGACCAAATGGAGATAAGTCAAGAGAAGGCTAAATGTGCAATCTCTTTATGCTAAGCTTTACATAATCCACTCTGATATTTAACACTCCAATAAAATCCAGGACAATCCAGTGGCAAGTTTCACAATCTGATCCTCCTTCCAAAATATTAAAGTAACTTCCCTAACTATTACTCCAAAGCAGTAATGTGTGGGAGAGTTAGATTCTTCCAATTGTCCTCCTCCAGCAAAACAGGGCCACAACAGTCAACAGAAATCAAAAGAGTGCCGATTCTCCCTTTAGACTTGAGTTGCCTTCAGAACTGGTCAGTAACCTCAGGATGTTTCCTACATCCTACTATCCAAAAGGCTTGGCTCCTGCATAGAGAAGAGTTCCAATCCTTCCCTCCAATTTCTTCCTGGTGCACAGTGGTTTAATAATCAGCCTGCAGGAAAATCAACCTTATCTAGTGGCTACAATATTTCCCTGGACAAGGTTGTGGTCATTCCTACAGTCCTTAATGCATTAGGGTGAAATGTCTATCCCAGGCAGCTGATTCTGAGAATCACTGCAGCTGCTGGGGGGATGAATTATTGATGGTGGCTAATGACTGGATAATTGAGGCAGAGCAGAGAGCAGCAGGTATCAATTATACATGGGGTAGTGGGCAGCTGGGATTGAGCAAGAAAGGAAGGAGGGAGGAAGGGAAGGGCTACAAAGGTCAGTGCCAGGTCTTCTGGAGAACATGAATTACCACAGAACCAGAGTTACATCTGACATGGGATTACCTGAAGCTCATGGATATAGGGTGTGCAGCAGCCTTCAGAGTGTTGATTTGGGTAGCATTTTTTTCAGAGGCATGAGCAAAGCAGCTGACCATAGCACTGCATTCTGTGAAACTCTTGAGCTTGACCCTGAATGGACAGCAAAGGCCCCAGAAATGTATATGACAAGCTCTCCCCCTTGACTACAACTTCCAAGCAAGGAATATCATTACTTCAACACTGTAGAGACATGCACACCCTGCTAAAAAGAACACAGCTTCCATGATGTAGATGGATGTAAAGAAGTAATCATGGGGTATCATAGATGGAAATATGGAAGGCAGCTAATCCAAATGTCTGCATCATCCCGGATCTGCAGTGTAGAGTGTTATTGCAATAGTCATATAGATGAATGTCTAGGGGAGTGTTTCTCAACTATGGCAACATTATGCATGGCTGGTTGGGGAATTCTGGGAGTTGAAGTCCACATATTTAAAGTTGCCAAGATTGAGAAACACTGATCCAGGGCAATTAAATACTTAGAACATAGAACATCATCAGAGTTGGAAGGGACTTTAGAAGTCATCCAGTCCAACCTCCTACTCAAGCAGGAAATCTTATACCATTTCAGACAAATGGTTGTCCAATCTCTTCTTAAAAGCCTACAAGGATGAAGCTTTGAACAAAAGAGACGGCCCCACTTCCCATCTTTTTAGGAACTATTGTTTCCAATATTTTTAAAATTAGGAACTTTCTTCTAATCCTTGATCAAAATATGCTGTCATTTTGACACATTGGTTGTGGCCTTGCCCAACCGAATTAACAAAAATAAATTCTGCTCCATCTTTTTCACTCCTTGCAAATTTCTGAGAATTCTTATTATTTTCTCCTTCAGCCTTCTGTCCTCTAAACCCTAATACAGACATGTGTTTTCAACCATCCTTGAGACTTTCTTTCTCGAGCCCTGAGTGGCACTTATAGATGCTACGCTGGAATTTCCAGGCATATAAAAATGCTGAACATAATTGCACAGCATTCACAGCCTAGCCCCAAATGTGCTTTTTTTCAAGAGGCAACTGGGCTTTCTTGTTTTTCCTTTGAATATATTCTGCTTCTCATCCAAGAAGCTTCTTCAGCTCTTCAACTCAGAGCTGAAGAAGCTTCTTGGACAAGAAGTGAAATATATTCAAAGAAAAAACAAGGAAGTCCAGTTGCCTCTTGAAAAAAAGCATCTTTGGGAGAACCATGACTTGGATGACTGAGAATCTCCATAGACATTCAAAGCCTAGGTTGAGCAGAATTCATCAGGAATGTTTCCCTAATTAGGAAACTCCATCGGTTAACCTAAATGATGTTAATATGATCTAGTATGCTGATTTTAAAAGCAAAGTGTTCTTAAAAAGAAAAATGAAGGAGATTTAAGCTGTTTCGTTTAAAAATGCTGTCCTTCACAGGCAGCTCAACTTGGTCATAAAGCAATGCCCAAGAGGGGGGAGGGCAACAACCCATATGATAAATTATGAGTTTAATAAGCCAATATTTTCTGGTTCAGGAACCTTCTACAAGCACTGAGGCAGAGAGCATAAAATAGAAGCATCTGCAGAATTGATATATCCATTAAGATAGTCATAGAGTCCAATAAGGGTTTTTGGGACCAGCTTAGGTAGACATTTGGCATCATCTGTCTCTGAGAACGTTTCTTTGCCAAAGAGCCCCAAGCAGTGTGCTGCTCTTGGCTGGAAAGGAACAAACAAAACTCCTACAAAACTCATGAAACAGCATTCTCCTATCATTGCCTGGAGCTGGGGCAAGATCGGAAGGGGGAGGCCCCGATTTAACTAACACCCATTCTCTCTAGGTGTGATCAGACAGTTTCTGCTACTAAGCATCTACAAAGCTGCCAAGCTAGAGCTGAAAAGTAATCAAATGTCCCTCATTTGTCCTCTGCTATGTTCTATGTTTCCTGCTCATTGTCCCCCTCCCAATCTCTTCTCGCTCTTCCCTGCAAAAGAAATTACAATTGTTATTTATTCAAACTCACCCACCCCATTGTTATTAATCTCTGAGCCTGCAGCACTCAGTAAATTGAATCAGGGAAAATGCTTCATAACCTAGGAAAGGCTCTTGACTAGGCACCAGGAACTTGGGAACCTCACCGCCCAACAAGAGCATGAAAAACCAAAGCCCACAGGATTGTCTGTCATCCTACAGGCAATATTGGTGGCGCACTGATTTTGTGTGGCACATTCTGACAGCAGACAGATAGAGTGCCTCAACAAAGGAGGCACTTTCTCTTTCCTGTGTCTTTAAAGTAAATCCTAGTTTTTAGTGTGGAATGCCACAGGACAAAGAAACAAGGCAAACAATTTCTCTACAGCCCTACTGCAAAGACCTGAAGGACATCCTGCCCATCACTTGTGATTTCACCTGTGCAAAATCTCTGTGCACAGACCCTGATAGGTTACCATTTTACAGAGGACTCAGAAAGATGACAGAGCAGAAGAGATGCTCAGAGCACCACTGTAAGAAGAGAAAGATGATGTTGACTGCATAGACATAAGAATCTACTAAGCATTATCTTGAGGCAATAAGACGCAGCAAAAACACACTTATTTCTCTGCTCTTATAGCATCCTTCAAGTATAGCTGGTTTCCCTGTTCAGAATGACCCATCCTGTTTGGGTCAGGTGGGCCTGCAAAGCAAATGTGAGGGCTACCTTCAACACTTGGTAAATAGAATCCCTTGGATTTACACCAAGTTGGATTCCAGTTTGCAGGTCCTGTAAAGTTGACTTGTGTTGTTATATGGGAGGAATTGAATCCTCTTCATCTTAAGAAAATGGACAGGGCCCTGGGCCCTGCCTGTACAATTCATTGTGTTTTAAATCCATGTTCCCCCTAGTTCTGTGATGGCGAACCTATGGCACACGTGCCGGAAGTGGCACACAGAGCCATCTTTCTGGGTATGCCAGCCGTCGCCTGTTGCTCTTCCGGGTTCCAGCACGCACATGTGCTCTGGCCAGCTGGTCTTCTCGTGTGTGGGAGCGCTGGAAACTGGAAGAGCAGCTTCCTGGTGCACATGTACGTGCCAGGAAGCTGAGCTTCCGGTTTCTGATGTGCACATGCACTCCGGCCAGCTGGTCTTCGTGCATGCATGCATGCCAGAAACCAGAAGCTCAGCTTCCTGGCACATGCATGTGCACCAGGAAGCTGCTCTTCTGCTTTCTGGCACTCCTGTTGTACATGGGACTGTCTCTAAAGATTATCTAGAAGCTACAATTAGTCCGGAATTCAGTGGCATGGGTAATTAAGGACAATTCAGTATGCCTATGTAGCATCACTACATGGTCAACATCACTAGAAGCCGCATTGGCTTTTTATAGGCTTTCAGAGACAGCACTGGTTATCATCTACAAATCCCTACATGACACAGGACTGGGTTATTTGCTGAACCACCATTCTTCAGTAGTATCTGCCAATCTTACAGACTCTGATAGGATAAGCATACTTTGAGTCTCTTCCTTGAAATAATGCCATTTCATTTTTTAGCTGGCATTGTTTATTTTGTTTTTGTATTTTTGTTTCAAAAGGGTGGCCGTATAAATCTTAAACGAATAAACAGTGCTATCAAAATTTCCAGAGAGATCCATTTCATTGGGGAACAGCCACAATACGGAGGAAATTATCGGACCAACCAACCCAATTGATCAGCAGAGAGCAACATGAACTTTTTTTTTGGGGGGGGGGGAGTTTGTAATGCAAAGAATTAAGATTGAGATCATCACAAGCCAGAGGAGCAGATGCTTCCACCTTCCGGCCTGGTCTATTTCCCATCTTGGTCTCTTGAAAGCTTGCAGCGGATCAGAAGATGGGAGCGGAAACATCCGCTGGGAAGTGGAAATCATCTCCCATTTTCTCATTCTCTGATCCAATTTCCTCCCAGAAGAGGCAGCGTCTGGTATTCACTAATGGCCCAATCTGTCTTAATTAGACAAAGAGAGAGAGAAACCAACAGAGGAAGGGGAGGCTGCAAATCTCCAGCCTTCATAAAAGAAACAAAGGAGGTGTTCCTCACCCAGGCTGGCTGGAATGTATTCCCCATCTATGAATGGACAGACATGGCACTTGGCAAGCAACAGCCAGCTCCTTGTTCCCCCAACATTTATTTCCAGAGAGAGAGAGAGAGAGAGAGAGAGAGAGAGAGAGAAGAATTAATTCATAATCTGGATATAAAACAGTGGAGAAAGTTGATGTTTCAGATGAAGACTATTCATGGCTTGCAAGATGTTTTAGAAATCATACAAGCAGAGCAGAGAAACAATAACATTTTCCTTTTTGCCAAGGTATATGGAGACAATTTGCTTTTATATCTTCCATTAAATAAGCTTACCTTTTTATCTAATTGCAGCCCACATTGTTATGTGAAGCCCTGAATTTAGTTAATCAATTTTACCAGTTATTTATAACTTTTTCTGTTTTTACTGTCTTCTATCATGTCTCAATGTCTCCCCCCTTTTTTTTACTTTTTTTTTTAAATGTTCCTTTGCCATTGGGCAGTGGCAAATAAGCATTCTGCTCATGGTTCAGACCCTCTTTGTTAATCTGTAAAAAGTAACATCCTCCTTGGGATGAGTGACTTTTCTGGACCATAGAATATAAATGACCAAATATGACCCTCTTGGAGTTTGCTGTTTAACTATCTAGGCATCGTTTATTGCACCCTTAAGATTACCCATTACAACTCATCCTCATTAGCAGAGAAGGAAATAGCTGTGAGCATTATGTTCTTTAACTTACAGAGTTCTCCCTTCTAGAGCTGTTTCCACCTGTAATACAAGGTGGAGGGCTCTATACCTCTCAGTTCAGGTTCCTTCACCTTTGCTCTCCTGTAGTTGTTTGTGGGAGGTGTTGCCCTATTTTTTGAGGAGAGCTAGGGTATGGCCACAAGAGAGCCTTCCCATCAGGCAGCAACATGTACTGGTTTACACACTTGGAAATTCTCTTGACCTGTATAGCTTATTATATTTAGAATTGGATACTATTGGCTAAAATGCTGTAATGCCACTAGAAAATCTAACTACATAAAGTGACTCTTTTGAAAATTTAAGAGAACACATGGTAGAAGGCACAGGCCTAGATTATTTTATTTAACAGATCAGAGAGGGCATCTGTTAAACCAGCTCACGGCAAGAAATCTCTTTTCTCTAATGCAGGTCTCCAACCTTTTGGTTCTGCAGACTGGCAGCAGCTTTGATAATGGGGGAGAATGGTTTTTTGCACCCGCCATCTAAATCCCACATATGTACAAATGAAGCTTTGCATACTCACAAGCTGCTTTGACAGCCCAGTTCTCAACAGGCCATGGCCCAGGGGTTTGGGACCCCTGCTCTAATGTAGTCCCTCTTCTATAAGCAGAAATTTCTGGATTTGCTCATGGTCTCTTAACACATCTCATATGAAGGCCTACAATATATGCATACGTAAGGAATCA
Organism: Oxyrhabdium leporinum; assembly: GCA_032468155.1. Classification (NCBI taxonomy): domain Eukaryota; kingdom Metazoa; phylum Chordata; class Lepidosauria; order Squamata; family Cyclocoridae; genus Oxyrhabdium; species Oxyrhabdium leporinum. The sequence continues at coordinate 83,362 of JANHFL010002836.1, read as the reverse complement.
TTAAAACAAAAACTTACCAAGAGACTCTGCTACAGCTAGTACTTGACTTACAACTTACTCATTTAGTGACCAAAGTTACAACAGCAATTAAAAAGTGACTTATGACTGTCACAGCATCCTCATGGTCCCATGATCAAAATTCAGGCACTTGGCAACTGGCATGTATTTATGACACTTGCAGTGTCCCAGGCTCACACATTCACTTTTTGCAATCTTCCCAGCTGGTTTCCAACAAGCAATGGAGGGATGCCAGATTCACTTAATGACCATGTGATCCACATAACAAATGCAGTGATTCAGTTAATGACTGGCAAAAATGGTAATAAAACTGGGCATGGCTCATTTAATAACCAACCTGTTTAGCAATGGAAATTCTGGTCCCAATTTTATTGTAAATTGAGGATTGTCTGTACATTTAAATTGTAACTTACTTCACTTGATTTTTTCTCAGTTCATCCCTACTGGGTACTCAACACAAGATATCACATAGCAGCACTAAACATTGTACAGTATTAGGCTGTGGAAACTTGATGGATGCCCTTTAACCAAAGTGCTTCTTTGAACCAAAATATATCAATAGCTCCACCTGCCGGTAAAGTCTAAAGCCTGTTAATGAACAATAGAGTTGCAGTGAATGGGGCAGTCTTATAAACCTGAAAGAACAAATGGATAATTGTAAACTTGCTTACTAATTCTTGTATTTAAAGTCCATTAAGAAAGTGGCTGCTCGAATTTTCACAGGTTAATAACTTTAAAAAGTGGATTAAAAACACTTTGTCAAAAAGATCACCAAAGTGATCTCATGCTCATCAGTGCATCCTCAGATCTAACACTTTTAAAGTTTTACAGAATGTGGTCCTCTGTGTTTCAAGAGAGTACAGGATCAAAGTGTCCTCTTGTTAGCAATAATGGGTGGTTTTGTTTCAGCATAGTATCTCAAGCCAACAAAATCTCATCAGCACAAGCATCATTGAGGTGTTCACCAAGCTCACTAGACCCACTCCTTCATGGCAGTGTTTTTATTAGCTTTTTATTAGCTTTGCTCAATCACAAGCCCATCTTCTTCTCAAGCATGGGCAGACTGCAACCTCTCATCCATGTGACAAGAGGAAGACATTTTGAGAGTGTGAACAAAATGCTGGTGATTGCAAAGGGAGAAAATCCAGGTTGCGGCCAAAGGAGAGGAGCTTCTGAGATGTCCTTGGTGTTGAGAACAGTTCCCTAAGTCTGCATTATTAATACAGCCTTGTCAGGTAGTGAATTATTTATTTAGCACTATTTGCAGAAAGTGCAAGAGGCACCAAGGTGCTTTTAAAATAAAGGGTACAGAAATGATATGGATTATTAACTCCCTTCCTAACCAAGAAGAGGCTAGAAAGTGAATAAGATGAAGCTTGTAGGATGAAACTGTTTAATTGGGGCAATAAGCAATAACTACAATATTGCTTTTACTGGCAATATGTAAAGTATTGTGGGAGGTTTTTCAGCTGCACAATAGATAAAATATGAGATACACTGAATGCTGAATCTGACAAGAGGGTTTCCACTGCAGATACGATAATTGCTCAACAGTAGCCTATAGAAAGCAGCAATTCTTTCCTGGTGGCAAGACTCCAAAGTTGGCCTCAGGCACAGCAACTCTTAAGACCTTCCTTATCAAAACCTACCATCAATCTTTCTCCCAGTCCTTTAGAATAAAAGGGTTCCAGTGTTTAGTACATAATCAATTGGTATCCCCCATCTTTTCCAGGGATGGTGGGGATGAGGACTGTGAAATTGTATGCCCAAATTGTATGTTGATTCTGAAGCGTTGCAAAGCCCACTTTAGAACCTAACCCATTGTTCATCTCCCCTTTGACACCATTTGCTCTCATTAAAAATGTAATTTTTTAAAAAGGGAAGGGGGTATAATACCAGGTGGTCCTCACCCTCATGAAGTGAATTAAGGACTGTGTCAGCCTCCTTGATGCTTGCTTGCTGTCGGCTGCCATAGTAATGGGGAGGGGGGAAGATTGGCATTGGGGGGGGAGAAGTGAGCTGGAGAATGTGTGAACCAAAATGGAGGGATTCTCTCAAGATCCACTGCGCAGCTGAATGGACTTGTTTATTCCCAATCAAGATCAACTGTCTTGGCATACCAGATAGGTGAAAAACACCTGAAGATGTGCCCCACATGACACCATATGAAATGGAGATTGGCGATTCAGTTTGGGTCCCTGTGGGGAGGGATTTGGGAAAACTTTTAATATGTAACTTCCACACCTTTTGGCTCAGATTGCTTTTCTTTTGCTGCTATCATTTCACTCAGTAAAAGGACGTTGTCTCTAATGCAATGGAGTCAGGGGTCTTCTTTCTTGGGTTTTGAACAGAGGCAGACCTGACAGGCTGTCCCCAATCCGGTATCTGAAATCCCCATATATTAAAGAGGGAATCAAAATTTGGCCACCTCAATACACATTGACTGCATAAGACTGCCTTCAGTTCCCTGAAGACCTCCGAGTCCAGCAAATGTAATTCAGTTCATTTTGCTTGGTTAAGTCCAAGGCACCCAATAGGACATAAAATGCTTATAGTATCCTCCAAGACCTCCAAAACAACCTACCCTCTTTCTTGGGTGTGGGACTTTTCTTCCCCTCCAGTTTATCCTCCTGATAGCCTAAAACATTTCATCAACTGTGGACACAGGATAACTATCAAGTTTCATGACATGATTTTACTTACTTGGGTCCATAAAATCTAACTTCCCCCTTAGCTTTTGGCATAAAGACAATATTCCACACTCTGAGAGTGTGTCAACTTCAAAATGTGCCCTGCTGTGAAATGAAGCACAAGGGAGAGCCAGTGACAAAACCCAGAGTGGGCCTGATGGAGGTCACGGGAGAGGCCCAAGGCAATTTCAGAGGCCAGGCGATGGCAGCCCGCCCAAAAGTCCAAGCAGAGAAGGCCAAGTGACAGGCGGTGTGAGAACCCATGGCAACTGGGGATCTCTACCAAGCAGAAGAGGTCTGGCAGAGGAGAGCACTGAAAGCAATCGAGGCTGAGTTCCCATTGATTTCCCCTCTGACTTTATTTGCCCAAGTGCCAAAGTGGAGAGCGAGGAGAGCAGCGGAGTGGGACGAACCCAGGGAGTGAAGATACCTGACTGACTGCTGCAGCCCATCATTGCAGCAGCTGAGGGAGAAGTTTCTCCACCTGGAAGTGGGAGGAGCAGAACCAATGTGGAGGATGGAGCCATTGGCTGAGGCTGTGGTCCAACCACCACTCTTGCCCCCACATCAGAGTCCAAGTCCAGGGGCAGCCAGCCCTCCATTAAGACCTGTGATCTCAACTAGCCCTGCTTCAAGGCAGGGCCCTACAAGACACCATTGGGTTGTGAGCCTGCCTGTAGGCGCTGCTGTTCGGGCACACCCCCCAACTGGGATGGGCTGGTGCCCAGCCAGTCTTATCCACCTGGGCCTGGTTGGTTCCCTGGATATAGGGGGCCTCCACCTCCCCCCGTGGATCCTCCACTGATAAAGGCTATGTTTAAGGGAGCCCAGAGAAGCTGGTTTTCTTCCTGAACCAGGTGTGAGCACACCTAGGCAGGTACACCCTAGCCTAGCCCAAAGTGTTAATGGTGAATGCCATCACTGCCAACCTTGAAGGGGGGAGCCACATCCCCACGACAAGATTCCTGAACTGGGAAACATCAACGTTATCCTGGCAGAATTTAGAGCCAGGTTCAACGATGAGACCCAACTCTTGCAACCTAAAGGTACAGGCCCTCAGGCAAGGGAACTGACCAGTGGCAGAATACATTCATGAGTTCTGGAGGATCGCCAGGGGCCAAGAGCAGTGCCTGCTGGGAAGGAGACCAATGTCCACACCGGTGGCCACCTCCTCAGGCAACCCCAAACATGAAACCAGCTTCTGCTTCCACTGTGGTCAGCAGGGCCACAGGGCAGCCAAGTGCCTGGCACCTGCTCCCCCAAACTCGGCAAGGGCTCCCACCCCTGCCAAGCCAAAGAAGCTGTAGAAGGGGTGAGAGAAGTCGAGTGTGGTGCATCAGGTTCTAGAGGTCTCCTCCCATAGCAGTGAAGGGGAGGGAACTCCAACCGAGAAGGAACAGCAGCCAAGCCTCTATACAGCGAAGGCAACCTGATGGTAAGTGATGGTAAGCCCCTTGTCGATCCCAGTGAAGATCATGGTGCCAAAATCAGGAGACCGGGGAGAGATATAAGTGCTCATAGACTCAGGCTGCACCCAACATTTGATGAGTCTGCAGATGGTGCTGAAGCTGGGGATACAAATGAAGAGGCTATCCCAGTCTATGAAATTCAAGCAGGTGGATGGCTCGCTGATAGGCGGTTCCCTAGCAATGCACTTAAGAGCCCGTGCAGCTAGAGATAGGGCAGCACCAAGAGACTATCTGGCTTGTGGTGGCACCAAAGATGACGGAGGCAGTAATACTAGGGCTGTCCTGGTTAGACAAGTGGGTCCCTACCATATGGCGGTGAAAAGGGGAGAGGCGGGTGAACCCCCCCCCCTCAGCAAGGAAACCTAGTGGAAAGTCGAAGCAAAAGAGAGTTGGTGAGGGGAAGCCCAAGCACTTGAAGGCTGCATCCGAGCAGCCACCAGGGACTCTGCCCATTCCCAGAGTAGACATGGGGGAGGCATTCAGCAAGGAATGTGACATCCTATCCCCCCATCACCTGCACTATTGAGATCCTGCCAGCAACGAAACTCCCCAAGCCAAAGATGTACTCCATGACCCCAAAAGAGACGGAGGAACTGAGGAATGATATTGACAAAAACCTAGCCTGGGGTTTCACTCAGCTGGCCAAGTCCCGTGAGGCAGCCCCGGTGCTATTTAAGGAGGATGGCCACTGAGGCTATGCATGTTTAAGGGAATAAATGGGGTGTGCATGGAGAACATGTCCCCCCTTCCCCTTATGAAGGACATATTGGGCTACCTGGCCAAGGGAAGATCTTTACCAAACTAGACTTGAGAGAGGCATGCTACAGGGTGAGGATCAAAGAGGGCGACGAGTGGAAAACTGCCTTCAACTGCCCATTAGGAAGCTACCAATTTAAAGTAATGTTTGTGCTCCAGGGAACCCCACCAGTATCCATGTAGCTAATTAATGAAGTGCTACATGACCACTGTATAAGGGGATCCTAGTGTACTTTGATGACATCTTCATTTACATGGAGACAATGGAGGAGCATGTAAAATTAGTGTACCAAGTCCTAAAGAAACTGTTGAAGACAAACCTGTATGCCAAACTATCCAAATGTGAGTTCCACAGGACCAGCCTAGGCTACCAAGTGTCATGCGATAGAACAGAAATGGACCCGGGGAAAATGAAAGCCATATTAGAGTGGCAAGCCCCCCAGACCCGTAAGCAGTTACAGAGTTTCCTGGGGCTTGCAAACTTTTACAGGCAATTCTTCCCCTTCTTTGCAAAGATCACCCTGCTGATCAAAGAGCTGTTAAAAACGGGAGGCTGAAGAAAGCCCCGAGTCAGCTGCTAAACTGGATGATAGAGTGTCAAGCAGCTTTTGAGGAAGTGGAAAGACTGTTTACAGAGGAGCCCGACCTAAAACTCCCTAACCTCCAGGTGCCTTTTGTCATCCAAGCTGGCCGTGGCGGCAGTGCTCCTTCAGAAAAAAAGAGGGAAAGCTGCAGCCACGTGTTTACACCTCCCAAAAACTCACCGAGAATGAGAGGCGCTGGGCAGTGTGGGAGAAAGAAGCTTTCACTATGAGATGGGCATTTCTAACCTGGCGGCAATTCCTTGAAGGAAGGAAGTGCCTTTCGAGATGTGGACTGACCATAAAAATGCTGAGAAACCTCCAAAAGCTCTCCCCAAAACAAGTCCGATGGGCAGAGCTTTAAATTATTCGACTTTGAAGTACATCCCAGAGGAGAAAAGTTTTCTAGCCGATGCGCTATCCTGCATGCCGCAATACAAAAGTAACTGGGAAGTTGAAAATTCAATCATTCCCCCCAAAGCAGTGGGTAGCACAAGCGGCCACAAGGCAGCAGGCAAAGAAGTTGCCTGACCCCAGCAGTGAGCTGACTCAACAGATGAAAAAGGAGTTACGGTCTGATAACTGGTTTGAAGCCCGTGGGAATAAACTAACATAAACTAACATTGAGAGAAGGGCTGGCATGGAAGGGGTCCAAGCTGTATGTTCCCAAAAGCCTATGAGTCCAAGTCCTGCAACAGAGCCATGACGCCAAGCAAGCTGGCCACTTCAGGTCTTAAAGACTTTGTATTTGGTTAAGAGACAGTTCTGGTGGCCAGGGATGAAGGAGGACATAGAGAGCTATGTGCAAAGTTGCACAGTGTGTGTGGCAATGAAAAAAAAAGACCAAAAAAGACCAGGGAAGAGCCTAGGCTTGCTGCAGCAAGTGACAGAGCCAATCTGGCCCTGGGAAGAGATCGCAATGGACTTCATAGTCAAACTCCCAGAGTGGGGGAAATACTGTGATTTGGACAGTAATAACTTATTTCCCAAGCAAGCTCACTTCATCGCCTGCTCGAGCCCCCCATCTGCCCAGAGACTGGCTAAAATGTTTCTTCAACGTAACTGATTGCATGGGCTGCCAAAGCGAATCATCTTGGACTGGGGGGTCCAATTCATCACTAAGTTCTGGAGGGAATAAAACTGATACGATCCTCCTAAAGGCTTAGCTTGGCGATTCATCCAAGTACAAACAGGATGGAGTACAGAATGAGCAAATACCATGATAGAACAAAATCTGTGTTGATATGTCAACTTTCAGCAATCTAACTGGGCAGACCTGCCGTTTGCTGAGGTTGCCTATAATGCAGTGCGTAGCAGTATGAGACTCACCCCTTTTAAAGTAGCTAAGGGGTGGATTTTGTGCCTATGCTAGAGTATCCTTGGGAGCCTCCTTCCCCACTAAGCTCGACTGAGTGAGTGGGTTCCCTCCAAAATGCCTGGGGAAATGTAAGGCAAGCACTAGCTAGAGCGACCAAAAATTCAGGCAGACAAGCAGCCACCCCAGAAACCATTCCACATAGGAAAGACAGTATATTTCTCTACAAAGTATCTTAAGTTGAAACTACCTTGCAAAAAGCTGACTCCAGTCACAGTACAGTTAAAACTACCTCACCTATTTGTTCCACTGCAGTCTGTTTAAGCCAGTGGTGGGGTCTGAATCAAGATCAGTGGCAAAGATTACCCCAGGTCTGATCATAGTGGGGGGAGGGGAGAGTGCCATTGGGAGAAACACTATGAGGTTAAACAGATTCTGGATTCCAGACTATACAAGGGAAAACTCCAATACCTGGTCCAGGTATCCAATGTCAGAATCCAATGGATAAAAACACAAAACATGAGAGTAGATAGATCAGTAGAGAAATTTCATGAGAAATATCCCCAGAAGCCAAGGGGCCCGTCCTAGAGGCCAAGGAACCCCTGAAATAACTAACGTGTATACTTATTTTCGAGGTGCTTACTTTCTAGGGGGGGGGGTGTCTGACTGTCAACTTCGAAACGTGCCCTGCTGTTGCTGTCTTTTCATTTCTC
>JANHFL010002836.1:17421-27907 GCA_032468155.1 Oxyrhabdium leporinum | reverse complement strand
CTTCCTTCCTTCCTTCCTTCCTTCCTTCCTTCCTTCCTTCCTTCCTTCCTTCCTTCCTTCCTTCCTTCCTTGTCTTAAACCGAGACAATGGCATCCATCTCACATCTGTTTAGCTTCGAAACCCAGATGAGGTTAACTATCAACTGCTCCCTGCCCTACATAGGCATATAATGGCATGATATAAGTGCATATACATGGATTACATGATGCTGTTTCATATACACTGCAGCTTAGAGGGAAGTGTGTTTTGAACTATTAACATACCACATCACACCATAAGGTTCTTAGAAAACCTTTTGAAAAGGCACAATGGGGTTTTAAATTCCAAAGGAGAAGCTATTGTAGAGTGATTGAATACAATGTAGTTAGAGCAGTAATAAGCCATCAGCAATGTGTCATAGAAAAAAAAAAGGAGGAGGAGGAGGAGTTTATTCAAAAGTCATCAAGAGTAGAGAATCAGGATGCTCTATATTTGCCAAACTTTAACTTACCACATGCAATAAAAGTCTGAATCAGAATCATCTTCATTCCCAATGTATCTGTAAACATTACCCATTGCCTGACATATGAATTTATGACATTATATACTGCACTCATAAATCCTAAAATATTTCCTAAGCAGCTAGGAATACTTCCTAAATACACAAATATTGAGGTCACTGTGAATTTCTTGCACTGAGCCAGGAGCTAAAGCAACATCTTTTTTCATTCTTTTTCCTGATTCTCTTTTTCTCAAATTCCAATTACTAGACTGGCCATATTAATCCCATTAACGTTTATCAATGACCAGGATGCTATTTGAAAACAAGAAATAGCTAAATCATACAATTTAACAAAATCCCTCTCCAAAAAATATATGGCCATTAGCTAACAGCATAACATCACATGCATTTGGAGTTAGCAATGCAATCTAATCAGTCTCTCCTCTCAGTGAAATGAGGAAAAGACGAGGAATTGAAATTGACAAAGCATGCCACTAGGGAAGCTAGTTCTTTTATGATTAGTGGCTATACTTACAATGTCTCTTCCTGTTCCAGCTCTTTCTGCATATAAATAGAAAAGACTGCCGCCCCTCCTTGGATAGTTGAAAAAATTAGTTCTGAGTTCCTGAAACTGTCTTTGGAAACAAAAGGTGCCATAAAGTTATGTCATTTCAATTATTTTTCTAATTGAATGATTGGCATGTTCTCTTTGATCTTGCAAAGAAGCAGAAGTAGCAATGCATTTTGTATAATTTTTGAAGGTCCCCATCTTAAGTTTGAAATTTGTGCGTAGAGATACAACAAAACACCTGTCCCATATTTTATGTCCTAGCAATCTATCTCTTTGTGTCTTAATCTAACAAAAACTGTTTTGTGCAATGATTCTACCTCTCTAATTTCTAACTGATTAGACAACAGCTCTCCACTTCCTTCCTTCCTTCCTTCCTTCCTTCCTTCCTTCCTTCCTTACTTCCTGCCTTCCTTCCTTCCTTCCTTCCTTCCTTCCTTCCTTCCTTCCTTCCTTCCTCACTCCTTCCCTCCCATCTATAGGCTCTGGTGACATGCAAAATAATAATGATGATGATAATACAAAATGTCAAAACAATAAAATAAAAAACAGAAAAAGTATAACAGTAACATCGCTCTTTCCAAGATACATGTCAAAGACTGCCAACATGAATCAACAGCATGGTGGTAAAACTATCATCATAGACATGAACTTCTTCATTTAGTTATCTTCATTTGCTTAGTCAACCTTTACTCATTCTGATGATTTTGACTCTAAACAATCTGGTTAGCACTAATAATTAATTAATAACATTAATTATGTTTTGGATACTATTGATTACTTATTCCTTTTGAACCGCCCCAAAATCAGTAGTTAAGTTGGGTAATTTGGATTTTACTAAACTGCATGAATTTAACCACTTAATAAAGCCAGTCAGATTTCAATAACATTCCTGATGTTTTCCTATACACAAGTATACCCTCATGAGAATCACTGAGATTTCAAACCACAGAATCAGCACTAAGTCTTAATGGTCTGATGCACTATTGCCCCCATCTTGACTGCAGATTCAAAAGGCTGGGAATACGCTGGGAATAGGCTGTTATTTTGATTCTCGGTCAATGTTATGCTAACTAACCATAGCTCTCTCTATAAAGAAAAAAACAAGAATCTAATAAATAAATAAATGAAATAAACTTGTCATGAATTGGTATTATTTTAAAATGTTATCTGCCAGAAGAGACTCAGATGCAGCCTGTGTGCAGAAATATGCAGATTCTTTTGTTGTTCATGATTCCTGACTAGGAAAAAAAAACACGGAAACATCAGCGTATATTTGGGAATGCTACATATGAAAATACACCAGAATTTGGTTGTGTCTAAAAAAAAAGCACTTACTGTATATAGGGATAGTCCTGTAAATTACATAGAAAATAAATTGCTCTTGCTCTTGTTCTCTCTTTCCTCTCTACACATAGGCTTTGTCTCCATAGAATTGCAGCGTTAATTTAATACTGTATAGGAAATCATTTTGAAAGCATGAGAGAGAAAAGCCTATTTCATTTCCATTCTTCTTTTTCTCTGTTACATGACAATCAGTGTTAGCCTGTAGGGAAATACTTGAGCAGAAAACTGATGAAACAAAATGGTTTTGCCCCCTAATGTGACCTTCAGAAAATTCCTATAGAAAGATTTTGCATACTGAAGATGAAAGAGAACATTTCCTTTGTAGAGAGAGCTGCTTACTTTCTGGATCTAGTACTTTTTAAAAGAAAGATGGGTCATCTTTCCATTTCAGAACATCTACATCACTGCCATTCTTTCCCTCATCTCACCGTTCCATTTTTACTCATTCTGACACATGCCACAGCACTTGGAAAATTCAGTGTCTGCTCCCTTTTGTGTACCCAGAATTCCCTTGTGATTTAGTTTGGAGTTCAAACAAAATAATGATACTATCATTGACAGTGATAAAGTTAAAAAAAGGGCAGAAATTGCAAACCCATGGACTCTTCACGTTATCCCATGTTATGAAAAAAAAGATTAATGACCTACAAGAAATATGATTGCTTGCTTTATGAACTCGGGGAAAAAAAAAGAATATTGTATGGCCATACCTGCTGATAATAATTTTATTTAGTCTTCTTAGATTTCCATCTGATGTTTATTACTGTCCAAAATTTCTTTTCTGGATAAACAATGCACTGGCATCATTTTGAAAATTCACCATCCTATCCTTGTTTGTTTATTATAATATGGCTTTTCTTATTCTCTGCAACATATTTATATCTTCCTGTGAAAATCTGAGAGACAAATATCATAAAGGTGATGGGTTGTTGGTTTTTTGGCCCATCATCATCTCTGCATCCTTTTCTATAGTAAATTATTAGTTACAGTGATAAATAGAGGATAGAAGACAAAAATGTATTGAAAACAAGTGTACTGCATTCTAAGGTAGAGCAGCAAATATTTATCACACAGGTATCAAATGTTGGATCTTGTGTTATTCTTGGCTTATATGGTTATTACAACATTAGCACAGATAATACTTGAGCAAATGTGTTCGTCTTCTGCAATGTTGTTTTGATATAACCTTGCAAGAGACTTAGGTGAGCTCTTTACGTTTCTTTATTTTTAAACGTTCTGCTGTGTCCTTCACCTACAGAACAGGATTTCAGGACCAGGCACTGTGAACATAAGAATAGTAAAATTACAATAAAATGTTGATTTATAAATGTGAGGAACTAAGAGGGGACTCATCTTCTCTTTAGTGGAATGCAATGCAATGAAAATGCCAAGTAAGTAAAAAACTTGACTGATCTAAAAATAATAATAATACTCCCTGTGGACTACTGAATGGAAGGCCATAAAGAATCCTGGTACTGTAGGCTGGACTGGGCTGTTGTATGAAAAAGTAGTGGAAATATTCTGCCAAGAATGGATACATCCATTAAGTCATCTACAGTTGAGCTTAGTTCAATAGAATATTTATTTGAAAAATATCATGCTGATATAAAGCATTTATGATTGTAAGATGACCAGAGTTACTCTGTTGTAAGATAGGCATCCAATAATTTTTTTAAAGTAAGTAAGTAAACAAACAAACAAACAAATAAATAAAGCGATTTATTAAGAAGCAGAGGTGGACATGAAATGTTGTAAGTGCATAGACCGTGAAGAAAGAATATCTGAAGGACAGTGAAGAAAAAGCATTGAAGCTTGTATACCATGACGGGTTACTGAATACAAAGAGAGCAAATTGGCCTGCTACAATTTATCTGTAAGCAAGTATTGGTGGGACCACAAAATAGCCAAAGTTATAGAAAATGAAGAAACCAAAATGCTCTGGGAATTTAGAATTCAAACAGACAAGCAGTTGCTGCAAAACATCCCAAACCTAACAATTGTTGATAAGAAAGACAAAAAAGGCTGGATAGTGGACAATACCTGGAGACAGCAGAATAATGGAGGAAAAGCTGAAGAAAATCACAAAATATAAAGACCTGCAAGTAAAAGTAGGAGGACTGTGGCAAATGAAAGCAAATGTACATAATAACAGGTATTTTGGATGCAATTCCAAAACATCTGGAGCACAACCTGAACAACATCAACAGTGTCAAAATCATCATAAGTCAATTGCAAAGGACAGCTTTACGTGGAACAACTTACATCCTTCAGCAATACCTTAAACACCATTCAACAAAAACATTTGCCTATCCCAGGTCTTGGGAAAGATTTGATAGGTGGACAAAAACTCCAAATCCAGTCTAAACATCTGACTGACTGTGCAACCAATCATAATAATAACTCAATTACAAAAGCCCACAGAGCTTGGATCCATACTTATACTATGAAATCCTAGGTTCTTGGGAAGAACTCAATGTGCATGAAGGCCTGGTAAGAAGTGGAAACCATGGTTTGAGATTTTTCTGTATATAATAATAACATTAATAATGGCATGTCAAGACTTGGTTTTGTGTAGTGCTTAAAACAACAGGCTAGAAACTGGAAGACCATGAGTTCAAATCCTACCTTAGGCAAAAAGCCAGCTGGTTGACCTTGGACCAGTCTCTCAGCCCTAGGAACAGGGCAAGAGCAAACCACTTCCAAAATTTTGTCAAGAAAACTGCAAGGACTTACCCAAGAATCAGTACTGATTCAAAGGCACACACACAGAATTTAAAAAATGGCATGTCAGTCTTTGTAAAATTCCCACTACACAAAATTTCTCATAGATGTAGATCAGCAATTCCTGCCTCCTTCTTTCCATTTCCCCCAGTAATTCATATTTTATAAAATAACTGCCTTAAAGCATATAAAGAATGGTTGCAGGAATTGGATATGTCTAGTTTAATGAAAAGAAGGACTAGGGGTTCCACTATCTAAAGGGGTTGCCCCAAAGAAGAGGGAGTCAAGCTATTCTCCAAAGCACCTGAAGGCAGGACAAGAAGCAATGGATGGAAAATAATCAGGGAGAGAACCAACCTAGAACTAAGAAGAAATTTCCTGACAGTTACAACAATTAATCAGTGGAACAACTCCAGAAGTTGTGAATGCTCCAACACTGCAAGATTTAAATAAGAGATTGGACAACCATCTGTCTGAAATGGTTTAGGGTTTCTTGCCTGAGCAGGGGGTTGGACTAAAAGACCTCCCAGGTCTCTTCCAATTCTGTTATTCTGTTCTATTCCTGTGCATCCATTCCTATTATATACATACCTATTTGCCTACCTTCTTTTCACTAAAACATTTATGTACCTTTACTTTATTGCACATTATAGTCAGTTTGCATCCATTTTTCTTATTGTGTCTGCTTACTGGTGCTCTCAATTTCTTCTGGGCACACTTCATGGCACCACACTGATATTCTTTGCTAGTGACCAGATTTCTATGTCATGTCTTCCTGATTTACAATCCTCCAGGCCAATGATAAAGGATGCTGGAACCATGAGTTAATACCATCTTTATTATGAACTTGAAAATGTAGAGTTATGTTACAAATGCAAACATATGTACTGCCAATTTTATGGTTCCTTCATCTGGTTGCAAAGCTGGGGAGATGGGGCAGAAGAAAAGGAGAACGAGGAAGATGTTTAATCATTTCCTTGCCTGCTATTTTTTTAAATTTGCTCTTAATTACTGCTGATCTGCTTTTTCTCACACAGGGAGAATGGGAATTGGAAATCAAACAAACAGTAATAAAAAGTTGAGTGCTTCTTCTTCTCCTGCTGGATTTCAACTGTCAATCATTGCAGCCCAGAGGGCCTGTCCAATCAACAAAAGAGCCCATGAGTTATTGTTACATACATTTCCCAGTTCCAGAGCCTTAAAAGCATATTTTGCAAGCAAGTTGCTTCTTAATTAAGGCAAACTTTGCTCTCAGCATTGGCCAATTCTTGTTGGGAGCTTAGCATTGAGGCAAAAAGTCTTGCAATGTGAATGTTTTGATGCATTGGTTTCAAGGTTTATAAACAGTTAAGAGTATGATTGGAATTAATGTAGTAATAAAACATTTGTTCTGTCTCCCTTTGTTATAGTTATCATCTTTAAGGTCAAAATCAGGAGCTGGCATCTGAGTGGGAGATGTTTAGGGTCAGAAAAATGTACCTTCACCATTTTTCAAACCTCACAGTTACAGCTTCTATTTCATAACAGCACAGATGTGTTCAAATCAACAAATGATCCATTGCATTTTAGCAAGCTGCAACTCTCACATTAGCACTCAGCATTGATTCATCCAGTCCTTGCAGCTTCTCTTCCTCTCAAGGTACACGTTCATTGCACAATTACAAAAAAAAAAAAAAAGAAAAAAAAGCAAGCCCAGGACAGCAACATTTTTTTTAAAGTGACATAAGGCATTCATTCATCCATTCTAATTTCACTTAGAGAAAGGGAAAATCTGAAGGTGAGAAACATCCCTTTTGGTTTGCAGCCTGGGGTGTGCAAATCATTTGCCTTAAGAAATGCTTTCCCTTGACTTGAAATGATTTCCAAGGGAACAAAACAATTGTCCTCAAAAAAGAACATGCGAGCTTCTCTAAGCTGATTTGGCTCAGATATAATCAGGTGCTGCTGGCTGTTCCAGAATAATTATTAGAAATGGAAATTGTTTTGATTATGGAAATGGTTCTCAGAGGATTTCCACTGGTTCTTTTTAAACTTGTGTCAGGAAATCCTCTATTCTGTATCTACAGCACTTATGAACCCTATTTTGATTTGTGATCAGAGAAAATGGAGATAGAACTAAATGTGCTTGCCAACTATATATAACTCAGGGGAACCACTTTAACTACCCATATTTCAGAGGAACCAATCTTGGTACCTGTGTTTCAGTTTCAGAAAAAAACTGAAGAACACCTATTCCTTTTTGACTGTGTCTCCCCAGTTATCACACTTGGTAAGTAATCTGGTTTCTTCTATGTCTTACAGAAGAATTGGATTCCCAGCAATGGAAATATCTTCTGTTAAGATCACATCACACCCTTTGCCATTGATTGATTATGTGCCATCAAATTGGTGTTGACTCTTAGTGACCACATAGATTGATTTTCTTCATGACAATCTGTCTCTAATCTGATCTTTCAGGTCTTCCAACATTATACCCATCACCAGTATAACTAAATCTATCAATCTTGCTGCTTGTCATCCCCTTCTTCTCTTTCCTTCCATCTTTCCCAGTAACAGAGTCTTCTCCATTGAGCTAGGTTTTCCATAATGTGTCTGAAGTAAGATAATTGAGCCCGACCACTTGTGCTTTGAATAAGAACTCTGGATCACTTATTTGATAATCCATTGGTTTGTTTTCTTGGCTGTTCACACTCTTCTCAGGAGTCTTCTCCAACACCATAGTTCAAAAGTATCTATACTCTTCCTTGTGAGTTATGAGTATGGTATTAACATCCCTCCACACAAGCAGATTTGATTTGGAAGCACACTATTGTCAATAGACTGGTGAGGTTAAAAATAACGTCAATTTGTGACTCCAAGACTTTGTGTGCTGCTGACCACAAATCTGAGTTTAGCTTCAAGGCTTGAAATTGTAATTTTAATGTATGATTTTTAAACTATTCAATGCATGGCAAGTGACCACATTACCAGGAGTTAATTACATTTTAATGGACATTTATTTTTAAATCAAATGAAATCTAGTTTTTCCCCCTGACAAGGCCTGTTCAATTTTTTGGAATGCAATACTTGGAGCACCAAACAAAAAGCCTTTATAGAAGATGGAAGAACTAATAAAACCAAAGTGGAAACATCTATCATTTGCTATTATTAATTGGATACTTTCCCTCTACTCACCTATCCCTTCCCACCTGCTTTTATTTGTAAGATGATTAAGCCAATAGAAGATTCTTATACCTTGAGAATTGCCATTTTTCATCTTTATTAAAATCCTGAAATGATGAAGATACTGTTTAATAAAAATTGAGGAGATGATGATTTATGAACTACTAGGAATAACAAGTTGGGTATCAAGGACTGATGAACTTTCCCCAGCTAGCTATCAAACAGTTTCATAAGAATGCACAATTTGTCTGCATAAACTCTTTTTAAAAAATGTTATATTAGTCTACAGGTGAAGGAAAATAATAAATATTTTTTTCTTGTCATCTACTGTATGTGTCAAACACTATATCCTATTTCTGAATAAGTTTCCCAGCAAATAAGCAAACTTATATAAAAAAATTGAAGCTGAACTGTCTTTGCATAGCATTACGAATGCTTATCCAGATGTTTAAATGGCACATCATATGGACACCTTGCTGAAGCTAAGTGAGTATGGTTCTGGTACTGTAAGGTGGCTAGTGCTGTCAAATTTACTTTACTTGAATTTCTCATTTTGTCAAATACAAAGTATGTCTGAGCTAGTTACAAATTTTACAAATAAAATCCTTTGCACAAATATTTCTATTTTTCTTATGTAACTCTCAGTTAACTCATTACATTTTTATAAATATTATTCCTAGCATATGCACTATTTGTAAATAAGTGTTTTCCATTAGGAAGTACATTTTATTTTTATGCATATTTCCATATCAATTATTATTTGAGCAATGGCTCTTAAAAGAGTGACTTACATCGTTTTGTGTATTTGGAATTGTTCTAGATCAGGGTTTCCACACTTGGAAAATTTAAGACTTGTGGACTTTAATTCCCAGATTTCTTCAGCCAGCCATGCTGGTTGGGGAATTATGGGAGTTGAAGTCTACAAGTCTTAAAGTTGCCAAATTTGGAGACCATCCTAGCTATTTAGGAGATCCCAGATCAGCATATTAGTGAAACATTCTGATGGACTGAACTGATAATTCTGGAGAGGGGATCCACATAGGAATTTCATGTGTGCTGTGCTGAGTCTGTAGAAAAATGTGATAGTAAATGCAATAAGAATGAGAATAGATGAATTGGTCATCTCAAATGCACTGCTAAAAATAGAACTTATACATTCATATGCTGAGTTTTCAGTCATTAGAAATTAGCCTTACAATCCATGTATGTTAGCGTTTATTCAGTGGAGTGGGGAAAAGAAGGTTCAGAGGTATTTTGTTTCATTTGTTTCAGTATTAGAAAAAGTATTAGACAAAAAGGGTCCCTGGGCTAAGCCCTCGCTCTAACTAAGCTTCTGTGTTGATACACACACTTGCAGGGATTTGTCTTGGCAATCTTTCAGCACCTCTGCATTAGGCATTTCCACCGGAGCATACTAATTTGTTCATTATATTAAGTAATCATTAGTCCCAAAGTGTCTCATGTTCCCAATTCACCCATAATCCCTTAGGAAGGCACGTGGAGTGGGCATTAACAAAGCAGATGAATATGGGGAATTTGAAGCCATTCCAGCAATGGTTGCTTGACAACTCTCAGCATTCCCTAGGAAGTTTGGGTCACGATGTTTACCTCTGCTATTTTTAGTTAATCAAGTAGTAATATTTGGTAGTGAAAATTTATATTTTTAGATTGCTTGTGTATTGATTTTTATTCTTTCCTTTAGTGTCTGTTTGGCTAGCTTGTCTGAGTTCAGCTATGTTGGGCAAGCACAGATAACAAGGGGAGAAACAGGGTTTAGACTTGCTCTTTCCTTAATACCTTTTGGGGAAAGGAGTGGAATAAGTAGGACAGTAGTGGCATGATGTGGATGGAGTCAAGATTTTCTGGTTACTTTTTGAGATATCTGGGGGGAGGCTTTTAAAATCTCTCATTTAGGTGGATTAAACCCTAAGTACAATTATACAGTTAAAGAAATTGCATGTTATGCAATTAAAAATATTCTCAGCACAAAGCAACTTGGAGGATCACTTGGAAGCTCTGGTGGCTTACACTATTCCAGAGTTTGTTCCTTTTGAAGTCGCTGTGCTGGTTGCTAGTAGGGTTTTAGGCTAACTGTGCTAGAGTGCCCACAGGAAAAAAAAGGCAATAAGGGTTATCTATCTATCTATCTATCTATCTATCTATCTATCTATCTATCTATCTATCTATCTATCTATCTATCTATCTA